>JAIUJO010001593.1:117500-122500 GCA_023846275.1 Vanilla planifolia | reverse complement strand
TTCTATTTCTTATTCTTCTTCTATTTCTTCTTCTATTTCTTCTTCTTCTTCTTCTTCTATTTCTTCTTCTCCTTCTTCTTCTCCTTCTCCTTGTCGTTCTCGTTCTACTTCTCTATCTCCTTCACTTTATCCATCTCCTCCTCCCTCTTGTTCTCCTTAATGTCCTTCTCTATCTTCTCCAAGTTCTCCTTCTCCTTCTCCTTCTTCTTCTTTTCCTTCTTCCCTTTCTTCATCTTCTTCTCCTTCATCATCCTCATCTTCTTCTGCTTCTTCTCTTCTTCTTTTTGTTCTTCTTCTTCTTCTTCTTCTTCCCCCTCTTCTCCTTGTTGTACTTTTTCCACTTCCTTTTAGTCTTCTTCTTCTTCTTGTTCCTCCTCCTCTTCTTCTTCTTGTTCTACTCTTTCCACTTCCTTTTGGTCTTCTTCTTCTTCTTCTTCTTCTTCTTCTTCTCCTTCATCTTCTTCTTCTTCTTCTACTACTACTTCTCCTTCATCCTTTTCTCCTTTTTCTTCTCCTTCTTCTTCTTTCTCTTTTTCTTCTTATTTTTATTCTTCTTGTTCCTCATTTCTTCTTCTACTTCTTTTTCTTCTTCTTTTTTCTCTTCTTCTTCTTCCTATTCTTCATCCTCTTCTGTTTCTTGTTCATCTACTTTCTCTTCGTCTCTTTCTTCTTCTTTTTCTTCTTCATCTTCTCCTTCTTCCTCTTCTTCTTCTTCTTTTTCTTCTCCTTCTCCTTCTCCTTCTTCTTCTTCTTCTTCTTCTTCACCTTTTCCTCATCTTCTTCTTCTTCTACTTCTACTTCGTCATCATCATCATCTTCTTCTTCTTCTTCTTCTTCTTCTTCTTCTTCTACGACCTCTTCTTCTAATTCTTCTTCATAATCCTTAATCCTCATTCCCTATGCCTATTCTATAATGCCTAATCCATCTCTTCTTAATTCTTAATCTCTAATCCCCAAACCCTAATCCTTAGTCCATCCTTAATCCATAATTTTTAATCCTTAATCCATAATCTCTAATCTCTAAACCCTAATCCTTAATACTTAATCCCAAATCCTTAATTTATAATCAATAATCCCTAATCCTTAATCCACAATCCCTAATCTCTACTCCTTAGTCCTTAATCTTTAATCGTAATTATAATTGCTTAATCTCTTGTTCCTAATCCTTAATGTCTATTACTAATCTTGAATCAGAAATCCTTAATCAATAATCTCTCATCCTTAATCCCTAATCTTAATTGCCTAATTTGTAATCCCTAATTGTTAATACCTAACTTAAAATCCTTAATAATTAAACCTTTAGTCTATAATCCCTAATCACTAGTCCTTAATCCCTAATCCTTATTACTTATTCTTTAATCCTTATTCTTTAATCCCCTATCCTTAATCTCTAAACCTTAATCCTTAATTACTAATCCATAATCTCTAATACCTAATCCTTAATCCTTAATCTTTAATCCCTAAAACCTAACCGCTAACCCCTAATCTCAAATACATCTTTTCTTCCCCTTCTTCGTCTTTTTTCTTTTCTTCTTCCTCTTCTTCTTCTTCTTCTTTCTCATCTTCTTATTCTTCTTTTTCATCTTCTTCCTCCTCATCTTTCTCTTCTTCTTATTATTATTCTTCTTCTTCCTCCTCTTCTTCCTCTTCTACTTCTTCATCATCTTCCTCTTCTTCTTCTTCTTCTTCCGTTTCTTCTTCTTCTTCTTATTCGTCTGCTTATTCTTCTTTGTCTTCTTCTTCTTCTTTTGCCACTTCTTCTTCCCCTCCTGCTCCTTTATCTTTTCATCTTCTTCTTTTTCTTCTTCCTTTTCCTCTTCTCCTTTGTTCTATTCTTCTACTTCTTCTTCTACTACTTCTTTTTCTTCTTCTTCTTTTTCCTCCTCTTCTTCTTCTTCTTCTTCTCCTCCTCCCCCTCTTTCTTCTTCTTCGTCTCCCTCTTCTTCTTCTTCTTCTACGACCACTTCTTCTTGTTCTTCTTCGTAATCGTTAATCCTTATTCCTTAATCCCTAATCTATAATGCCTAATCCATCTCTCCTTAGTCCCTAATCGCGATTCCCTAAACCCTAATCATTAATCAATCCTTAATCCATAGTTTTTAATCCTCAATCCTTAATCTCTAATCCCTAAACACTAATCCTTAAACAATAATCCTCAATACTTAATCCAAAATCCTTAATCCCTAATTTGCAATCAATAATCCTTTAACCTTAATCCTTAATTCCTAATCTCTACTCCTTAATCCTTAATCTTTAATCCTTAATCCATAATTCTTAATCATTAATCGTAATTATAATTGCTTAATCTCTCGTCCTTAATCCTTAATCATTAATTCCTGATCCTGAATCTCAAATCCTTAATCACTAATCTCTAATCCTTAATCCATAATATTAATGACCTAATTTGTAATCCCTAATCATTAATACCTAACCTAAAATCCTTAGTAATTAATCCCTTAATCTATAATCCCTAATTCCTATTCCTTAATCACTAATCCCTATTACTTTTTCTTTAATCCTTACTCTCTAATGCTTTATCCTTAATCTTTAAACCTTAATCCTTAATTACTAATCCATAATCTCTAATCTTTAATCCTTAATTTTCAATCTCTAACACCTAATCCCTAACCCCTAATCCCATATACATCTTTTCTTCCCATTCTTCTTCGTCTTCTTTCTTTTTTTCTTCCTCTTCTTCTTATTCTTCTTTCTTATTCTTTCTCATCTTTTTCTTCTTCTTTCTCCTTATCCTTCTCTTGTTATTATTATTATTATTATTATTCTTCCTCCTCTTCTTCCTCTTCTTCTTCATCATCTTCCTCTTCTTCTTCTTCTTCTTCTTCTTCTTCCCCTTCTTCTTCTTCCTTTTCTTCTTCTTCTTCTTATTTCTCTTCTTATTCTTCTTCGTCTTCTTCTTCTTCTCCTTCTGCTACTTCTTCTTCCTCTTTTGGTTCTTCTTCTTTACCTTTTCATCATCTTCTTCTTTTTCTTCTTCCTTTGCCTCTTCTCCTTCTTTCTACTTCTTCTTCTTCATCTACTTCTTCTTTTTCTTCTTCTTCTTCTTCTTCTTCTCCTCCTTTTTTTTCTTCTTCTTCTCCCTTTTCTTCTTCTTCTTCTTCTTCCTCTTCTTCTTCTACTTCTTTTTCAACTTCTTTTCTTCTTAAACTTCTTTTTCTGCTTCTTATTCTTCTTCTTCCTCTTCCTCTTCTACTTCTTCGTCTCTTTAATCCTTAACCCAAATCACTAATAAATAATCCATCTCTTCTTCCTCTTCCTTTTCATCTTCTTACTTTTCTTCTTCCACTACTTATTCTTCTTATTCTTCCTTTTCTTCTTCTTCTTCCTCATCTTCTTCCTCATCTTCTTCTCCTTCTTATGCATCTTCCTCTTCTTTCTTTTCTTTTTCTTCTTCATCAAGCTCTTATTCTTCTTCATCATCATTTTCTTATTCCTCTTCTTCTCCCTCTTCTTCTTCTTCATTTTCTTCTTCTTTTCTTCTTCTTCTTCTCCTTCTTCTTCTTCTTCTTCTTCTTCTTCTTCTTTTCTTCTTCTTCTCTTCTTCATCACTTTCTTTCTCTTCTTTTTCTCCTTCTTCTTTTCTTATTATTCTTCTTCCTCTAATTCTTTCCCTTCTTCTTCTTCTTCATCCTCGTCTTCTTCTTCTACTACTTCTTCTTCCTCTTCTGCTCCTTTATCTTTTCATCTTCTTCTTATTTTTCTTCTTCCTTTTCCTCTTCTCCTTCATTCTATTCTTCTACTTCTTCTTCTCCTACTTCTTCATTTTCTTCTACTTCTTCTTCTTCTTCTTCTTCCTCCTCTTCTTCTTCTCCTCCTCCTCTTTCTTCTTCTTCTTCTCACTCTTCTTCTTCTTCTTCTTCTTCATCTTCTTCTACGACATCTTCTCGTTCTTCTTTGTAATCCTTAATCCTTATTCCCTAATCCTTAATCTATAATGCCTAATCCATCTTTCCTCAATCCGTAATCCTTAAACCATGATCATTAATCCACCCTTAATCCAAAATTTTTAATCCTTAATCCCTAAACTCTAATTCCTAAACCCTAATCCCTAATTTATAATCAATAATCCCAAATCCTTAATCCCTAATCCCTAATCTCTAATCTTTAATCCTTAATCCTTAATCCTTAATCCTTAATTTATAATTTTTTAATCTTTAATCCTAATTATAATTGCTTAATCTCTTGTCCATAATCCTTAATCTCTAATTCCTAATATTGAGTCTCAAATCCTTAATCACTAATCTCTCATTCATAATCCCTAATCTTAATTACCTAATTTGTAATCCCTAATCATTAATACCTGACCTAAAATCCTTAGTAATTATTCCCTTAATCTATAATCTCTAATCCCTAATCCTTAATCCTAATCCTTATTACTTATTCTTTAATCTCTCATCCTTAATCTCTTATCCCTAATATCTAATCACTAATCCTTATTCTCTAATCTATAATCGGTAAACCTAATTATAATCGCTTAATCTTTAGTCCTTAATCACAAATCTCTATCCCTAATCCTAAATCCCGAATCCTTGATAACTAATATCTAATCCTTAAATCCTAATCTCAATTTCGTAATCTTTTATCCCTAATCCTTAATACCCAATCCATAATCCTTAGTAACTAATCCCTTAATCATTAATCTTTAATACCTAATCTTAATAATTAATCCCTCAATCCTTAATCCCTAATCTCTAATCCTTAATCCCTATTACTTATTCATTAATCCCTACTCCTTAATCTTTTATCCATAATCCTTAAACACTAAACCTTAATTATTAACCAATACTCCCTAATCCCTAATCCTTAATCTGTAATCCTTAATCCATAAAACCTTATCTCTAATCCTTAACCCCTAATCCATAATCCATCTCTTCTTTGCTTTCTTCTTCTTCTTCTTCCACTTCTTCTTCCTCTTATTCTTTTTCTTCTTCCCCTTCCTCTTCTTCTCTTCCTTATCATCTTCTTCTTCCTCCTCTTCATCA
>JAIUJO010001593.1:107500-112500 GCA_023846275.1 Vanilla planifolia | reverse complement strand
TCTTCCTCATCTTCTAATTCTTCTTATTCTTCTTCTTCCACATCTTCCTCTTATCCTTTTTGTTCTTCTTCTTCTTCTTCCTCTTCTTCTTCTTCGTCTTCCTCATGTTCTTCTTCTTCTTCTTCTTCTTCTTCTTTTCTGTGCCTTCCCCTTCTTCCTCATCCCTTTCTTCTGTTTCTTTTTCTCCTTCTTCTTTTTTTATTATTTTTCTTCCTTTTCTTCTCCTACTTCTTCTTCTACTTTTTTTTCTTTTTCTTCTACTTCTTCTTCTTCTTCTTCTTTTGCTTCTTCTATTTCTTATTCTTCTTCTATTTCTTCTTCTATTTCTTCTTCTTCTTCTTCTTCTTCTCGTTCTTCTTTTCCTTCTTCTTCTCCTTCTCCTAGTCGTTCTCGTTCTACTTCTCTATCTCCTTCACTTTATCCATCTCCTCCTCCCTCTTGTTCTCCTTAATGTCCTTCTCTGTCTTCTCCAAGTTATCCTTCTCCTTCTCCTTCTTCTTCTTCTTTTCCTTCTTCCCATTCTACATCTTCTTCTCCTTCTTCATCCTCATTTTCTTCTGCTTCTACTCTTCTTCTTTTTGTTCTTCTTCTTCTTCTTCTTCTTCCCCCTCTTCTCCTTGTTGTACCTTTTCCACTTCCTTTTGGTCTTCTTCTTCTTCTTGTTCCTCCTCCTCTTCTTCTTCCTGTTCTACTCTTTCCACTTCCTTTTGGTCTTCTTCTTCTTCTTCTTCTTCTTCTTCTACTACTACTTCTCCTTCATCCTTTTCTCTTTTTTCTTCTTCTTCTTCTTCTTTGTCTTTTTATTCTTCTTATTTTTATTCTTCTTGCCCCTCATTTCTTCTTCTACTTCTTTTTCTTCTTCTTTTTCCTCTTCTTCTTCTTCCTGTTCTTCATCCTCTTCTATTTCTTGTTCATCTACTTCTTCTTCGTCTTATTCTTCTTCTTTTTCTTCTTCATCTTCTCCTTCTTCCTCTTCTTCTTCTTCTTTTTCTTCTCCTTCCCCTTCTCCTTCTTCTTCTTCTTCTTCTTCTTCATCTTTTCCTCATCTTCTTCTTCTTCTACCTCTACTTCATCATCATCATCATCTTCTTCTCCTTCTTCTGCTTCTTCTACGACCTCTTCTTCTAATTCTTCTTCGTAATCCTTAATCCTCATTCCCTAATGCCTAATCTATAATGCCTAATCCATCTCTTCTTAATTCTTAATCTCTAATCCCCAAACCCTAATTGTTAGTCCATCCTTAATCAATAATTTTTAATCCTTAATCCATAATCTCTAATCTCTAAACCCTAATCCTTAATACTTAATCCCAAATCCTTAATTTATAATCAATAATCCCTAATCCTTAATCCACAATCCCTAATCTCTACTCCTTAGTCCTTAATCTTTAATCGTAATTATAATTGCTTAATCTCTTGTTCCTAATCCTTAATGTCTATTACTAATCTTGAATCAGAAATCCTTAATCAATAATCTCTCATCCTTAATCCCTAATCTTAATTGCCTAATTTGTAATCCCTAATCGTTAATACCTAACCTAAATTCCTTAGTAATTAAACCTTTAGTTTATAATCCCTAATCACTAGTCCTTAATCCCTAATCCTTATTACTTATTCTTTAATCCTTATTCTTTAATCCCCTATCCTTAATCTGTAAACCTTAATCCTTAATTACTAATCCATAATCTCTAATCCCTAATCCTTAATCCTTAATCCTTAATCCTTAATCCCTAAAACCTAACCGCTAACCCCTAATCTCAAATACATCTTTTCTTCCCCTTCTTCTTCGTCTTTTTTCTTTTCTTCTTCCTCTTCTTCTTCTTCTTTCTCATCTTCTTATTCTTCTTTTTCATCTTCTTCCTCCTCAACTTTCTCTTCTTCTTATTATTATTCTTCTTCTTCCTCCTCTTCTTCCTCTTTTACTTCTTCATCATCTTCCTCTTCTTCTTCTTCTTCATCTTGTTTTTCTTCTTCTTCTTCTTATTCGTCTGCTTATTCTTCTTTGTCTTCTCCTTCTTCTTTTGCCACTTCTTCTTCCTCTTCTGCTCCTTTATCTTTTCATCTTCTTCTTCTTTTTCTTCTTCCTTTTCCTCTTCTCCTTTGTTCTATTCTTCTACTTCTTCTTCTACTACTTCTTTTTCTTCTTCTTCTTTTTCCTCCTCTTCTTCTTCTTCTTCTTCTCCTCCTCCCCCTCTTTCTTCTTCTTCGTCTCCCTCTTCTTCTTCTTCTTCTACGACCACTTCTTCTTGTTCTTCTTCGTAATCGTTAATCCTTATTCCTTAATCCCTAATCTATAATGCCTAATCCATCTCTCCTTAGTCCCTAATCGCGATTCCCTAAACCCTAATCATTAATCAATCCTTAATCCATAATTTTTAATCCTCAATCCTTAATCTCTAATCTCTAAACACTAATCCTTAAACCATAATCCTCAAAACTTAATCCAAAATCCTTAATCCCTAATTTGCAATCAATAATCCTTTAACCTTAATCCTTAATTCCTAATCTCTACTCCTTAATCCTTAATCTTTAATCCTTAATCCATAATTCTTAATCATTAATCGTAATTATAATTGCTTAATCTCTCGTCCTTAATCCTTAATCATTAATTCCTGATCCTGAATCTCAAATCCTTAATCACTAATCTCTAATCCTTAATCCATAATATTAATGACCTAATTTGTAATCCCTAATCATTAATACCTAACCTAAAATCCTTAGTAATTAATCCCTTAATCTATAATCCCTAATTCCTATTCCTTAATCACTAATCCCTATTACTTTTTCTTTAATCCTTACTCTCTAATGCTTTATCCTTAATCTTTAAACCTTAATCCTTAATTACTAATCCATAATCTCTAATCTTTAATCCTTAATTTTCAATCTCTAACACCTAATCCCTAACCCCTAATCCCATATACATCTTTTCTTCCCATTCTTCTTCGTCTTCTTTCTTTTTTTCTTCCTCTTCTTCTTATTCTTCTTTCTTATTCTTTCTCATCTTTTTCTTCTTCTTTTTCTTCTTCTTCCTTCTTATCCTTCTCTTATTATTACTATTATTATTATTATTATTATTCTTCCTCCTCTTCTTCCTCTTCTTCTTCTTCTTCTTCTTCTTCCCCTTCTTCTTCTTCCTTTTCTTCTTCTTCTTTTTATTCCTCTTCTTATTCTTCTTCGTCTTCTTCTTCTTCTTCTCCTTCTGCTACTTCTTCTTCCTCTTTTGGTTCTTCTTCTTTACCTTTTCATCATCTTCTTCTTTTTCTTCTTCCTTTGCCTCTTCTCCTTCTTTCTACTTCTTCTTCTTCATCTACTTCTTCTTTTTCTTCTTCTTCTTCTTCTTCTCCTCCTTTTTCTTCTTCTTCTTCTCCCTTTTCTTCTTCTTCTTCTTCCACTTCTTCTTCCACTTCTTTTTCAACTTCTTTTCTTCTTAAACTTCTTTTTCTGCATCTTATTCTTCTTCTTCCTCTTCCTCTTCTACTTCTTCGTCTCTTTAATCCTTAACCCAAATCACTAATAAATAATCCATCTCTTCTTCCTCTTCCTTTTCATCTTCTTCCTTTTCTTCTTCCACTACTTATTCCTCTTATTCTTCCTTTTCTTCTTCTTCTTCCTCATCTTCTTCTCCTTCTTATGCATCTTCCTCTTCTTTCTTTTCTTCTTCTTATTTATCAAGCTCTTATTCTTCTTCATCATCATTTTCTTGTTCCTCTTCTTCTCCCTCTTCTTCTTCTTTATTTTCTTCTTCTTTTCTTCTTCTTCTTCTCCTTCTTCTTCTCCTTCTTCTTCTTCTTCTTTTCTCCTTCTTCTTCTTCTTCATCACTTTCTTTCTCTTCTTTTCTTATTATTCTTCTTCCTCTAATTCTTTCCCTTCTTCTTCTTCTTCATCAACGTCTTCTTCTTCTACTACTTCTTCTTCCTCTTCTGCTCCTTTATCTTTTCATCTTCTTCTTATTTTTTTTCTTCCTTTTCCTCTTCTCCTTTTTTATTTTTCTTCTACTTCTTCTTCTTCTACTTCTTCATTTTCTTCTACTTCTTCTTCTTCTTCTTCTTCTTCTTCTTCATCTTCTTCTTCCTCCTCTTCTTCTTCTCCTCCTCCTCTTTCTTCTTCTTCTTCTCACTCTTCTTCTTCTTGTTCTTCTTCTACGACATCTTCTTCTCGTTCTTCTTTGTAATCCTTAATCCTTATTCCCTAATCCTTAATCTATAATGCCTAATCCATCTCTGCTCAATCCCTAATCCTTAATCCTTAAACCATGATCATTAATCCACCCTCAATCCATAATTTTTAATCCTTAATCTCTAATCTTTAATCCCTAAACTCTAATTCCTAAACCCTAATCTCTAATTTATAATCAATAATCCTAAATCCTTAATCCCTAATCCCTAATCTCTACAGCTTAATTCTTAATCCTTAATCTTTAATCCTTAATCTATAATTTTTTAATCTTTAATCCTAATTATAATTGCTTAATCTCTTGTCCCTAATCCTTAATCTCTAACTCCTAATATTAAGTCTCAAATCCTTAATCACTAATCTCTCATTCATAATCCCTAATCTTAATTACCTAATTTGTAATCCCTAATCATTAATACCTGACCTAAAATCCTTAGTAATTAATCCATTAATCCCTAATCCTTAATCCTTAATCCTAATCCTTATTACTTATTCTTTAATCTCTCATCCTTAATCTCTAATCCCTAATATCTAATCACTAATCCTTATTCTCTAATCTATAATCGGTTAACCAAATTATAATCGCTTAATCTTTAGTCCTTAATCCCAAATCTCTATCCCTAATCCTAAATCCCCAATCCTTGATAACAAATATCTAATCCTTAAATCCTAATCTCAATTTCATAATCTATTATCCCTAATCCTTAATACCTAATCCATAATCCTTAGTAACTAATCCCTTAATCATTAATCTTTAATACCTAATCTTAATAATTAATCCCTCAATCCTTAATCCCTAATCTCTAATCCTTAATCCCTATTACTTA
>JAIUJO010001593.1:72500-102500 GCA_023846275.1 Vanilla planifolia | reverse complement strand
TCTTCTTCTTCTTCTTCTACACTTTCTTCTTCTTGTTGTTCTTCTTGTAATCTTTATCCCTTATTCTCTAATCTCTAGTCCTTAATTTGTCCCTCCCTAATCTCTAATCCCTAATCCTTAATCTCTAGTGCTTAATCAAACCTCCCTATTCCCTAACCAACCCTTAATCAATAATTCCTAATCTTTAGTCCCTAATCTCTAATCCCCAAACAATAATCCCTAATACCTAATCCCTAAGCATTAATCCTTAATCTATAATTCATAATCTGTAATCCTTAATATCTTATCCTTAATATCTAATCCCTAATATCTTATCCCTAATCCTTATTCCCAAATCTATAATTAGTAATCCTAATTAAAATCGCTTAATCTTTAGTTCCTAATCCCTAATCTCTAACCCCTAATTCTGAATCCTGAATCCCTGATAACTAATCTCTAATCCTAAATTCCTAATCTTAATTTCCTAATCTGTAATCCCTAATCCTTAATACCTAATCCATAATACTTAGTAATTTATCCCTTAATCCTTAATCTTTAATGCCTAATCCTTAATAATTAATCCCTTAATCCACAATCCTTAATCCTTATTACTTATTCAAAAATCTCTACTCCTTAATCTATTATCCATAATCCTTAAACCCTAATCCTTAATTACTAATCCATAATCCCTAATCCTTAGGCCCTAACACCTTATCTATATTCCTTAACCCCTATTCACAAATCCTTAATCCATCTCTTGTTCATTTTCTTCTTCTTCTTCTTCTTCCACTTCTTCTTCCTCTTCTTCTTCTTCTTCCCCTTCCTCTTCTTCTTCTTCCTCATTGTCTTCTTCATCTTCCTCTTCTTCCTCATCTTCCTCTTCTTTCTCTTGTTCTTCTTCTTCCTCCTCTTCTTCCTCTTTTTCTTCATCATCATCAACATCTTCTTCTTCTACTTCTTCTTCTTTCTCTTCTTGTTCTTCCCATTCTTGTTCTTCTTCTTTTTCTCCTTCTTCTTTTCTTATTCTTATTCTTCCTCTTCTTCTTCTGCTTCTTCTTTTCTTCTTCTTCCCCTTCTTCTTCTTCTTATTTATTTCTTATTCTTTTCCTTTGCCTTCATCTTCTTCTTCTCCATCTCTTTCTTTTCTTTCTCCTTCTCCTTGTCTTTCTCCTTCTCCTCCTCCTCCTACGGCTTCTCCTTTTATTTTCAATAATCCTTAATCCTAAATCCTAATCATAATCCCTTAATCTCTGATCAATAATCTCTTATACCTAATCTAACTTTTGAAATCCCTAATCTATAATCCCTAAACCTTAATCCATAATTCCATTTTCCTAATCCATAATCCCTAATCCTAAATCCTTAATCTTTAATAATTACTCCCTTAATCCTTAATCCATTATCCCTAATCATTAATCCCTTCATCTCTAATCCTTAATCCCTAGTCCATTATCCATAATCCTTAATCCCTCATCCCTATCACTCATTCCTTCATCCCTACTCCTTAATTTGTAATCCTTAATCCTTAAACCCTAATAACTAATCCATAATCCTCACTCCTTAATCTCTAATCTCTAATGCCTAATATCAAACCCCTCCCTCCCCAATCCCTAATCCTTAATACCTAATCTCTAATCCCTAATCCCTCCCTTTTTAATCCCTAATCCCAAATCAATAATCCTAGTTATAATTTTTTAATCTGGAATCTTAATCCCTAATCTCTAATCTCAAATCCTTAATCTCGAATCCATAATCACTAATCTCTAATCCTTAATCCTAAATAGCTAATCCCAAATCTGTCTCATCTTCCTCTTCATCTTCTTCTTCCTCTTCTTCTTCCTCTTCTTCTTCTTCTTCTTCTTCTTCTTCTTCTTCCTCCTCTTCTTCTTCTTCTTCTCCTTTTCTTCTTCTACTTCATCTTCTTCTTCCCATTCTTCTTCTTGTCCTTCTTCTTTCTCTCCTTCTTCTTTTCTAGTTCTTTTTGTTCCTCTTCTTCCTCCTCTTCTTCCTCTTTTTCTTCTTCTTCTTCCATTTCTTCTTTTTAACCCTCTTCTTCTTTTCTTGTTATTCTTCCTCTTTCTCCTCTTTTTCTTCTTCTTCTTCATCTTCTTCTCCTTCCCCCTCTTCTTCTTCTTCTATTTGTTGTTCTTCTTCTTCTATTTGTTGTTCTTCTTCTTCTCCTCCTCTTCCTCTTTCTTCTCCTCCTCCTTCTTTTATTTCTTTTTCTTCTTCCTCTTCTTCTTCTTCTTCATCTTTTTCTTCTTCTCTTCTTTTTCTTCTTCTTCTTAGTCTTCCTCTTCTTCTTCTTCTTCATCTTTATCTTCTACTTTTTCCTCATCATCTTCTTCTTCTTTAACTTCTTCACCTTCTTCTTCTTCTTCCTCTACTTACTCTTCTCCTTCTCATTCTTCTTCTTCTTCTTCGTCTTCTTCCTCTTCTTCTTCTTGTTCTTCTTCTTCTTCCTCCTCCTCTTCTTCATGTTTCTCTTCTTCTTCTTCTTCTACTTCTTACTCTTCTCACTCTTCTCCATCTCATTCTTCCACTTCTTCTTCTTCTTCCTCCTTTTCTTCTTCTTCTCCCTCCTCTTCTTCTTCTTTTTCCATATTTTCTTCATCTTCTTCTTCTTCGTCTTCTTCTTCTTCTTATTCTCCTTCTTCTTCTTCTTGTTTTTCTTCTTGTTCTTCTTCATCACATTCTTCTTCTTCTTCTTCTTCTTGCCTTTCTTTTTTTCCTTCTTCTTCATAATCTTTAACCCTTATTCCCTAATCCCTACTCATTAATCACTCCCTCCCTAATCTTTAATCCCTAATTCTGTGATCTCTAATCCATGACTCCTTAATCACTAATCTGTAATCTCTATTACCATATCCTTATACCCTAATTCATAATTCTTAATCCATCCTTAATCCATATTCATTAATGCTTAATCTCTAATCTCTAATCCTTTATCATTAAATCATAAATTCTAATCTCTAATACCTAAGCCCTAATCCCTATTTTATAATCCATTATCCTATATCCCTAATTTCTAATACCTAATCCCTAATCCTAATCTCAAATCTTTAATCCATAATCTAATTTTAAATTCCCTAATCCATAAACTCTAATCCCTTATACATAATCCTTAATTCCCAATCCTTAAAGCCTAATCCCTTATCCTTATTCCATAATCTTAATCCTAATCACTTAATCTTTAATCCTTAACCCGTGATCTCTAATCCATAATCTTGAATCCCTAATCCATAATCACTAATTTATAATACTTAATCCTTAATCCCTATTCTGTAATCTATAATCCAAAAACCCTAATCTCCAATCCTTAAAAATTAATCCCTTAATCCTTAATCCTTAATCCCTAATCATTAATCATTGATCCCTTCATCCCTAATCCTCAACCTTAATCATTAATCCTTAAACCCTAATCATTAATCCCTTATTCTTATTACTTATTCCTTATTCCCTATTCCCTTATACTTAATCCTTAAACCTTAATCCCTAATCCCTTATTGATAATCCCTAATCACTAATTTTTAATCCCTAATCCATAATTCCTAATCCTTAATCCTTAACACCTAATTTCATATCTTTTTATTCGTTATCCTTAATCCCTAATTCTTGACCCCTAATACTTTTCTTCTTCCTCTTCTTCTACTTCATCCTTCTTCCACTTTTCTTGTTCCCCTACTTCTTAATCCATAATCCCTACTCCTTAATCCATAATCCTTATTCTGTAAACCCTAATCCTTAATTACTAATCCATAATCTTTAATATTAAATCTTTAATCCTTAATGCCTAATCTATAATGCCTAATACCTAGTCCCTAATCCCTCCCACCTTATCATTAATCCATAATCCCTAATACCTAATCTGGAATCCTCAATCCCTCCCTCATTAATTCCTAGTCCTTTATCCTTCATTTCATAATTCCTAATCCCTAATCCCTAACTCTTAATCCCTAACACCTAATCCGTAATTTTTCTCTTTTTCATCTTCTTCTCTCACTTCTTCTTTTTCCTCTCCTTCTTCTTCTTCTTCTTCCTCCTCTTCTTCTACTTCCTTTTCTTCATCTTCTTCTTCATCTTCTTCTTCTTCAACTTCTTTCTCTCCTTCCTCTTCTTCTTCTTCTCTTTCTTCTTTCTCCTGCTTTCCTTCTTCTTTTTCCACTTCTTTTATTTCTTTTGCTTCCCCTTCTTCATCTACAACTTCTTCTTCTACATCTTTTCTTCTTCCACTTCTTCTATTCTTCTTATTTTTCTTCTTATTCTTCTTCTTCCTCTTCTTCTGCCTCCTTTTCTTTTTCTTCTTCTATTTCTTCTTCTTCTTCTTCTTCTTATTCTTGTTCTTCTTCTTCTCATCCTCCTTCTCCTTCCTCCTCTCCTTCTCCTTCTACTTCTCCTTCTACTTGTCCATCTGCTTCTCATTTTCCTTCTCCTTCTCCATCTTCTTCTCATTCTCCTTCTTCTTGCCCTCCTTCTCTTTCTCCCATCACTTCTCCTTCTTCTCCTTGTTCTTCTTCTTCTTCTACACATTCTTCTCCTTCTCGTTCTTCTTCGTAATCCTTAATCCTTATTCCCTAATCCTTACTCCTTAATTCATTCCTCCCAAATCTGTAATCCCTAATCCTTAATCTATAATGCTTAATCCATCCTTCCTTAATCCCTAATCAACCCTTAAGCCATAATTCCTAATCTTTAATCCCTAATTTCTATTCCATAATCTCTAATCTCTAACCCTTAATCCCTAGTACCTAGTCACTAATCCTTGATCTATAGTCCATAATCTCTAATCCTTAATTTCTAATCCCTTATCATAATTCTCGAATCTATAATAGTTAATCCTAATTATAATCTCTTAATCTTTAGTCCCTAATCTCTATCCTGAATCCTGAATCCCTGATAACTAATCTCTAATTCTTAATTCTTAATCTTAATTTCTTAATCCATAATTCTTAATCCTTAATACCTAATCCATAATCCTCAGTAATAAATCCCATAATCCTTAATCATTAATGCCTTAATCTTTAATCCCTTATCTCGAAACTTTAATTACTCATTCCTACTTTTTTTTCATTAATATCTACTCCTTAATCCTTTATCCATAATCCTTAAACCCTAATCCTTAATGGCTAATCCATAATTCCTAATACTTAATACCTAACATCTTATCTCTAATCCATAACTGCTAATCCCTAATCCCTAATCCAAGTCTTCTTCCCCTTCTTCGGCTTCCTATTCTTCTTCCTCTTCATCTTCTTCTTATTTCTCTTCCTCTTCTTCTTCTTCTTCCTCATCTTCTTCTTCTTCTTCCTTTTCTTCCTCATCTTCTTTTTGTTCTTCTTCTTCTTCTTCTTCATCTTTCTCTTCTTCTTCTTGTTCTTCTTCTACTTCTTCCTCTTTATCTTCTTGTTCTTCCCCTTCCTGTTCTTCTTCCATTTCTCCTTCTACTTCTTTTGTTGTTCTTCTTCTTTCTCTTCTTATTTTCTTCTCCTTCTTCTCCTTCTTCTTCTTCTTTTATTTCTTCTTCTTCTCCTTCATCATCATCATCTTCTTCTTCTTCTTCTTCTCCTTCTTCTTCTCCTTCTCTTTCTTCTTCGCTTCTCCTTCTTTG
The DNA here is from genome assembly GCA_023846275.1 of Vanilla planifolia. Taxonomy (NCBI): domain Eukaryota; kingdom Viridiplantae; phylum Streptophyta; class Magnoliopsida; order Asparagales; family Orchidaceae; genus Vanilla; species Vanilla planifolia. The sequence continues at coordinate 96,913 of JAIUJO010001593.1, read as the reverse complement.
TCTATCTCCTTCTCCTTCTCCTTCTTCTACTACTTGTCCTTCTACTTCTCCATAATCCTTCTCCTTAATCCCATTCATAATCCCTTAATCTCTAATCCCTAATCTCTAATACTTAATCTTACTTTTGAAATACCTAAACCTTAGTCCTTAATTCCTTTTTCCTAATCCATAATCCATAATCCTAAATCCTTAATCTTTAATAATTAATTCCTTAATCCTTAATCTATATTTTCTAATAATTAATCCCTTCATTCCTAATCCTTAACCCTAGTCCCTATCCATAATCCTTAATCCCTCATCCCTATTACTTTTTTTCTAAACCCTACTCCTTAATTTATCATCCTTAATCCCTACACCCTAATCCCTATTTACTAATCCATAATCCCAACTCCTTGACCTATAACCCTAATGCCTAATATTGAATCCCTCCCTCCCTAATCCTTAATTCCTAATACCTAATCTCTAATCTCTAATCCCTAACCCTCCCTCCCAATCCATAATCTGTGTTCTTAAATTCTTAATCCCTCCATTTTTAATTCCTAATCCATCATACATAATCCTAATAATATTTTTTTAATCTATAATCTTAATTTTTAATCTCTAATCTTTAATCCTAAATCTCAAATCCCTAATCACTAGCACTAATCTTTAATCCCAAATCACTAAACCTAAATCTATCTCTTCTTCATCTTCTTGTTCTTCCTCTTCTTCTTCCTCTTCTTCTTCTTCTACTAGTTTTTCTTCTTTTACTTCTTTCTCTTCTTCATTTTCCCCTTCTTTTTTTTCTCCTTCTTTTCTTGTTCTTCTTCTTCCTCTTCTCCTTCTTTTTCTTCTTCTTCTTCTTCCCCTTCTTCCTCTTTTCTTGTTCTTCTTCTTCCTCTTCTTCTACTTCTTCTTCCTCTTTTTCCTCTCTTTCTTCTTCTTCTCCTTCTTCTTCCTCTTTTATTTCATCATTATCTTCTTCTTCTTATTTTTCTCCTCCTTCTCCTCATTCTTCTTCTCCTTCCTCTTCTTCTTTTATTTCTTCTTCTTCTTTTTCTTCTTCTTCTTCCTCTTCTTCTTCATTCTTTTCTTCCTCTCTTCTTCTTCTTCTTTTTCTTCTTTACCTTCCACTTCTTCTTCTTGTTTTTCTTCTTCATCTTCTTCTTCTTTTTCCTCATCATCTTCCTCTTCTTCTTCTTCTTCTTCTTCCTCCTCTTGCTCTTCTTTTTCCCATTCTTCCTCTTCTACTTCTTCTTCTTCCTCTTCTTCTTGTTCATCTTCTTCTTCTTCTTCCTCCTCCACTTCTTCTTTTTCTTCTTCCTCTTCTTCTTCTTCTTACTCTTCTCACTTTTCTTCATCTCATTCTTATTCTTCTTCTTTTTCTTCTTCTTCTTCTTCTTGTTTTTCTTCCTCTTCTTCCTCTTCCTCCTCTTCTTCTTCTTTTTGTTCTTCTTGTTCTTCTTTTGCTTCCTTATTTTCTTCTCCTACTTCTTATTCTTGCTATTATTCTACATCTTTCTCTTCTTCTTCTTATTGTTGTTTTTCTTCTTTTTCTTCTTCATTGCCTTCATCTTGTTCTTCTTATTCTCCTTGTTCTTCTTCATCTTCATCTTCTTCTTCCTCTTCTTCTTTTTTCTCCTACTTCCTCATAATCTTTAATCTTTATTCAATAATCCCTACTCCTTAATCCCTCCCTCCTTAATCTCTTATTCAGTAATCCCAAATCCCTATTACTTAATCCTTAAACTGTAATCCCTAATTCCTTATCCATCCTTAATCCATAATCCCTAATCTCTAATCCTTAATCTTTAAAACAAAAATCCTAATCTCTAATAACTAATTCTTAATCCTTAATCTATAATCCATAATCTTAAATTCCTAATTTCTAATACCTAATCCCTAATCCTTAAACCCTAATCCCTAATACCTGATCTCTAATCACTAATCCATAATCTATAATCCATTTTTCTTAATCCATAATCTCTAATCCCTTATCCTTAATCTTTAATCGTTAATCTTTAATCCTTAATCCTTAAAACTTAATCCCTTATCTCTAAATAATAATCTTAATCCTAATCACTTAGTCTCTAATCCCTAATAATTAATCTCTAATCTATAATCTTGAATCCTTAATCCATAATCACTAATCTATAATACTTAATCCCTATACCCTAATCTATACTCCAAAATTCTAAAACCCTAATCTCTAATCCTTTAATCCTTAATCCTTAAATTCTAATACCTAATCATTGATCCCTTTGTCCCTAATCCTTAACTCTAATCTTTAATCCGTAATCATTTATCCCTATTACTTATTCCTTAATCCCTAATCCTTAATCCCTAAACCTTAATCCTTACTCCTTAATCCCTAATTTTTAATCCCTAATATATAATCCCTAATTCCTAATCCTTAATCCATAACACCTAATATCATATCCCTCCACTCTTAATCCTTAATCCCTAATTCTTTACACCTAATACTTTTTTCCTCTTCTTCTACTTCTTCCTTCTTCCACTTCTTCTTCCTCCACTTCTTACTAATCTTTAATCCCTAATCTTTACTCCTTAATCTATAATCCTTAATCTCTAAATCCTAATCCCTAATTGTAAAACTATAATCTTTAATCTTTAATCCCTAATCTCTAATCTATAATGCCCAATATTTAATCCTTTTCTCCCTATCCCTAATCTGTAATCCCTAATACGTAATCTTTAAAAGCCAATCCCTCCCTCCATAATACGTAATCCATATTCTCTAATATTTAATCACTAATCTCTCCCTCTTTAATCCCTAATCCCTAACTCCTAATCCCTAATCCTTAATCCCAAAACCTTAATCCCTAATTATTAACTCATAAGTCCCTAATTCTTAATCTCTAACCCATCACTCATTAATCATTAGTCCATATTCCTTGATGCCTAATCCTTAATCCTTCATTCCATAATTCCTAATCACTAATCCATAATCCTTAATTCTTAATCTCTATCCTCTGATTTCTAATCTATTTCTTTTTCCTCTTCTTCTTCTACTTCTTCTTCTCCTTCTTCATCCTCTTCTTCTTCTTCCTTATCTTCATCTTCTTCTTCTTCCTCTTCCACTTCGTCATTCTCTTCTTCAACTCTTTCTTCCTTCTCTTCATTTTCTTCTTCTTCTTCTACTTCTTTTTTCTTCTTCCACTTCCACTTCTTCCTCTACTACTACTTCTACATCTCTTCCACTTCCTCTTGCTCTTTTTCCTCTTCTTCCTTTTCTTCTTTTTCTTCTTATTCTTCTTATTCTTCTTCTTTTTCTTCTTCTTCTTCTTCTTCTTCTTCTTCCTCTTCATCTTCCTCTACTTGTTCTTCTTCTTCCTCCTCCTCTTCTTCTTCTTCTACTTCTTCTTCTTCTTCTTCTCCTCCTCCTCCTCCTCCTTCTTCTTCACCTACTTCTTTCTCCACTATTTCTTCTTTTTCTTCTTCTTTTTCTTCTACTTCTTCTTCATCTTTCTCTTCTCCCTCCTCTTCTTCTTTTTCTCTTTCTTCTTCTTCTTCTTCTTCTCCTTCTCCTTCTTCTTCTTCTTCTACTTCCATATTTTCTTCTTCTTTTTAATCTTCCTCTTCTTCTGTCTTCTTCTTCTTCCTCTTTTTCTTCTTCTTCTACTTCCTCTTCTTCTTCTTGTTCATCATCATCATCATCATCTTCTTCTTCTTCTTCTCCTACTTGTTCTTCTTTTTCCTCTTCTTTCTCCTCTTCTTCTTCTTCTCCTTCTTCTTCATTACCCTGAATCCATATTCCTTAATCCCTACAACTTAATCCCTCCCTTCCTTAACTCTTATGCATAACTTTATAATCCCTTGACATTAATCCCTAAGCTTTATTTCTTAATCCTTAATCTTTAATCATTAATCCATACTTAATCTATAATCTCTAATCTTTAATCCCTAATCACTAATCCTTAATCTCTAGTCCTTAAACTTCAATCCTTAATACCTAATCCCTAATCCTTAATCCATAATCCATAATCTCAAATCCCTAATCACTAATCCATAATCCCTAATCCATAATCCATAATCATTTATGCTTGTTCCTCTTCTTCCTCATCTTCCACTTCTTCTTCTTCTTATTCTTGTTCTTCTTCTTCTTCTTCCTCTTCTTCTTATTTTACTTCCTCTTCTACTTCTTCTTCTCCTTCCACTTCCTCTTCCTCTTCATCTTCTTCTGTTTCTTCTTGTTCTTGTTCTTCTTGTTCTTCCTCTACTACTGTTGCATCTTCTTCTTCTTCATCTTCTACTACTTCTTCCTCTTCTTCTTCTTCCTTTCTCTCTTCTTCTTTTTCTGCTTCTTCTTCTGTTTTTATTCTTTTTCTTCCTCTTATTCTCCTTCTTCTTCTTCTTCTTCTACTACTACTTTTCTTCTTCTTCTTCTTCTTCTTCTCCTTCATCTTCACTTTCTACTTCTTCTTTTCTTTCTCCTTCTCCTTCTCCTTCTCCTTCTCCATCACCTTCTCCATCTCCTTCTCTTTCTCAAACTCCATATTGTTCTCCTTCTGCTTCTCCTCCTCCTCCTCCTTCTCCAACTCCTCCTTCTTCTTCTTCTTCATCTTCTACTACTACTTCTTCATCCTCTTCTTCTTCTTCTTCCTTTTTGTCTTCTTCTTTTTCCATTTCTTCTTCTTTTTTTATTCTTCTTCTTCCTCTTCTTATTCCTCTTCTTCTACTTCTTCTACTACTACTACTACTACTTCGTCTTCAACTTCTTCTTCTTCTTCTTCTTCTTCTGCTTCATCTTCTCTTTCTAGTTCTCCTTGTCTTTCTCTGTCTCCTTATCCTTCTCCTTCTGCTTCTCCATCACCTTCTCCTTCACCTTCTCCTTCTCCATCTCCTTCTTGTTCTCCTTCTGCTTCTCCTCCTCCTCCTCTGTCTCCATATCCTCCTCCTTCTCCTTTTTCTTCTTCTTCTTCCTCTTCATTCTTCTTTCTTGTTTCTTCTTTCTTGTTTCTTTGCTTCTTTCTTCCTACTTCTTCCTTCCACCTTCCTTCTTCCTTCTTCCTTCTTTCTTCTTCTTTCTTTGATCTTCTTTCTTCTTTCTTCTTTATTCTTCCCTTTCTTCTACCTCTTCTTTTTCTTCTTCTTTTTCCTTATTCTTCTTCCTCCTCTTCTTCTTCTTCCTTCTAACTTCTTCCTTCTTTCTTCTTCCTTCTTCTTCCTTCCTTTTTCTCCCTTCTTCCTTCTCCATGTTTCCTAATCCCTAATTCCTAATCCTTCACCATTAATCACTAATCTATCCTTAATTTGTAATCCTTAATCCCTAATCTTTATTTCTTAATCTCTAATCCCTAACTCCTAACACCTAATTCTTAATCCTTAAGGCCTAATCAAAAACCTATAACATTTAATCTCTAATTTCTAAACCTTAATATATAATACTTAATTACTAATCCTTAATCCTTAATCTTTAATACATAATCCTTAATCTCTGATCTCTATTCCTTATCTATAATCTTTAATACTTAATCCAAAATCTCAAATCTCTACTCACTAATCTCTAATCCTTAATTCTTATTTTATAATCTATAATCCCTAATCTTTAATAATAATCCCTAATCTTTAATAATAATCCCTAATCTTTAATAAATAATCCCTTAGTCATTAATCCCTAATCCTTAATTATTAATCCCTTCATCTTTAATCATTAGTCTCTAATCCTTCATCCTTAATCCCTAATTATTATTACTTATTACCTAATGCCTACTCATTAATCTATAATCCTTAATTTTCAAACACTAATCCCTAATTACTAATCCATAATCCCAAATGACTAAAAACTAATCCCTCCCTCCATGAATCTTAATTGCTAAACCCAAATACCTCTCTAATCCCAAATCCCTACATCCAAAATCTGTAATCTGTATTCCCTAATCCCTAATCACTCTCTCCTTAATCCATAATCCTTAATCCCTAAACCCTAATTCCTAATCCATCTCTTTATCCTCTTCTTCTTCTTCTTCTTCCTCTTCTAACTCTTCTTCTACTTCTTCCTCTTCTTCTTCCCAATTTTCTTCTTCTTCTTCCTCCACTTCTTCCTTATCTTCCTCTTCCTCTTCTTCTTCTTATTCTTCTTCCTCTTCTTCTTCTTCTTCTTCCTTTACTTCTTCTTCTTCTTCTTCTTCTTCATCTTCTTCTTCATCTTCTACTTCAACTTCTTCTTCTTCCTCCTCTTCTTCTTCCTTTACTTCTTCTTCCTCTTCTTTTCTTGTTCTTCTTCTTCCTCTTCTTCTTTCTCTTATTCAACATCAGCTTCTTCTTCTTATTCTTTTTCTTCCTCTTTGTCTTCTTCTATTTCTTCTTCTTCTTCTTCTTCTTCTTCTCCTTCTCTTTCTTCTTCTCTTTTTCCTTCTCCTTGTCTTTTTAATTCTCCTTCTTCTTGTCCTTCTTCTTCTCTGTCTTCTACTCCTCATTCTCTATCTCTTTCTCCTTCACCTTCCCCATCTCTTACTTCTTCTCCTTCTCTTTCACCTTCACCTCCTCCTCCTTATCTTCCTTCTCCTTTTCCTTCTCCTTCTTCTTCTTCTTCTTCCTTCTTCCTTCTTTCTTAGTTCTTCTTTCTTCTTTCTACTTTTTTCTTTCTCTTTTCTTCCTCCTTCCTCCATCCTCCTTCCTGCTTCCTTCTCCATTCTTCCTTCTTCCTCATTCTTTATTCTTTCTCTTCGTATTCCTCTTCTTCTTCTTCTTCTTATTCCTTGTCTTCATCATCATCTTCTTCATCAGCTTCTTCTTCTTCCTCCTCTTCTTCTTCTTCCGCATCTTCTTCTTCTTCTTCTTCTTCTTCTTCATCTTCTACTTCTTCTTTCTAGTTTTTCTTCTTCCTCTTTTTTTCTCTTCTTCTTCTTCTTCATCATCATCTTCTTTTTCTTCTTCTTCTTCCACTACTTCTTCTTCTTCATCATCATTTTCTTCTTCTTCTTCTTCTTCTACATCTCCTTATCTTTCTCCTTCACCATCTCCTTCACCTTCCTCTTCTCCTTCTCCTTCTCCTTCATCTTCACCTTTTCCTTGTCTTCATCATCATCTTCTTCATAAGCTTCTTCTTCTTCCTTCTCTTCTTCTTCTTCTTCCACTTCTTCTTCTTCTTCTTCTTCTTCTAGTTCTTCTTCTTTCTTGTTTTTCTTCTTCCACTTCTTTTTTCTCTTCTTCTTCTTCTTCTTCTTCTTCCTCTACTTCTTCTTCTTCACCATCATCTTCTTCTTCTTTTTCATCTTGTTCTACATCTCCTTATATTTCTCCTTCACCATCTGCTTCACCTTCTTCTTCTCCTTCTCCTTCTCCTTCACCTTCACCTTTTCCTTCTTCCTTATTCTTTATTCTTTCTATTTGTATTCCTCTTCTTCTTCCTTGTCTTCGTCATCATCTTCTTCATCAGCTTCTTCTACTTCCTCCTCCTATTCTTCTTCTTTTGCTTCTTCTTCTTCTTCTTCTTCTTCTTCTTCAACTTCTTTTTTGTTTTTCTTCTTCAACTTCTTTTTTGTTTTTCTTCTTCCTCTTCCTTTTTCTCTTCTTCTACTTCATCTTCTTCATCATCATCATCATCTTCTTCTTCTTTCTCTACTTCTTCTTCATCATCAACTTCTTTTTCTTTTTCTTCTTCTTCTACATCTCCTTGTCTTTCTCCTTCACCATCTCCTTCACCTTTTCCTTCTCCTTCTCCATCTCCTTCTACTTCTTCTTCTTCATCATCTTCTTCTTCATCTTTTTCTTCTTCTTCTACATCTCTTTATCTTTCTCCTTCACCATCTCCTTCACCTTCTTCTTCTCCTTATCCTTCTCATCTTCACCTTTTCCTCCTCCTTCTCTTCATCCTCTTCTTTTCTTTCTTCTTTTTTCTCTCTTCTTCTTCTTCTTCCTCTTCATCCTCCTTTCTTCTTTCTTTTTCGTTCTTTCTACTTTCTTCTTTCTTCTTCCTTCTTCCTTCTTCTTTTCATCTTCCTTCTTCCTTTTTCATTCTTCCTTCTTCTTTCTTCTTTATTTTTTTCTCTTCTTCTTCCTTTGTCGTCGTCTTCATCGTCTTCTTCTTCTTCTTCTTCTTTATTTACTTCTTCAACCTCATCATCTTCTTCTTCTTCTTCTCCATCTTCTTTTCATGTTCTTCTTCTTCCTGTTGTTCTTCATCATCATCATCATCACCATCATCATCATCATCATCATCTTCTTCTTCTTCTTCTTCTTCTTCTTCATCTTCTATTTCTTCTTCTTCTACTTCTTCTTCTTGTTCTCCTTCTCCTCCTTCTCCTTGCCCCTCTTCCTCTCCTTCTCCTTCTCTGACACCTACTCCTTCTCCTTCTACTTCTCCTTCTTCATCTCTTTCACCTTCCCCTTCCCCTTCTCCTTCTCCTTCTCCTTCACCTTCTCCTCCACATTCTCCTCGTCCTCCATCTCCTTTTCCTTCTCCTTTTTCCTCTTCTACTTCTTCCACTTCTTCTTCTTCCTTCTTTCTTCTTTCTTCTTACTTCTCTCTACTTTCTTCTTTCTTCTTTATTCTTCCTTCTTTCTTTCTCCGTCCTTCTTCCTTCTTTTGTTTTTCTATCTTCTTTATTCTTTCTCTTCTTCTTCCCCTTCTTCCTCTTCTTTTTCTTATTTTTTGTCTTCTTCTCCTTACTCTTCTTCTTCTCCTTACTTCCTTATTCTTTTTTCCTTCATCCTTCATCATCTTCTTTTATCTTTCTTTTTACTTTTTCCTTCTCCCTAATCCCTAAATCCTAATCCTTAATCCTTAATGGCTAATCCTTAAATCCTAATATCTTTTCTAATCCTAATCCTAATCCCTTAGTCTCTGACCTCTATTCCCTTGTCTCTAATCCTAAATCCCTCATCCCTAATCTCTGATCTCTCATCCCTAATCCTTGACACCTAATCTGAAATCCTTACATTCTTAATCGTTAATCCCTAATCCTTAACCTCTAATCCCTAATCACTAATCAATATCTTCTTCCTCTACTTCTTCCCCTTCTTCTTTTTCTTCTTCTTCCTCTTCTTCTTCTTCTTCCTCATCTTCTTCTTCTTCTTCATCCTCTACTTCGTCATCTTCCGCTCCTTCTTCTTGCACTTCCTCTTCTTCTTCTTCTTCTTCTTCTTCCCCATCTTCTTCTGCTTCTTCTTCTTCTTCTTTTGCTTCTTCTTCTTCTTCATCTTCTTCTTTTTCTTTTTCTTCTTCTTCTTCTAATTTCTCTTCTTCCCCTTCTTCCTCTCCCCTATCTTCTTCTTCTTTTTTTCTCCTTTTTCTTCTTTTCTTGTTCTTCTTCATGCTCTTCATCTTCCTCCTCTTCTTCTTATCATTATCATTATTATTCTTCTTTTACTACAACTTCTTCTTCTATTTCTTCCTCTTCTTTTGCAACTTCTTCATCTTCTTTTTCTCCTTCTCCTTCTTCTTCTCTTTCTCCTTCTCCTTGCCCTTCTCCTTCTCCTCCTTTTTTTGCTTCTCTATCTAATTCTCGTTATCCTTCACCTTCTCCTTCCCCTTCTCCTTCTCTCACTCCTCCATGTCCTCCTTCTTCTCCTTCTCCTTCTTCTTTTTCTACTTCTTTCTTCTTTCCTCTTTCTTCTTTCCACTTTCTTTTTTCTTCTTTCTTCTTTTTTGCTTCTTCCTTCCTCCTTCCTTCTTCCTTTTTCTTTCTTCCTTCTTCTTTCTTCTTTCTTCTTTCTTCTTCCTTCTTTATTCTTCCTCTTCTCCTTCCACTTCTTCTTCTTCACCTTCTTCTTCTTCTCCTTGTTCTTCTCCTTCTTCTTCCACTTCTACTTCTTCTTCTTCTACTACTTCTTCATCTTCTTCTTCTTGTTATTGTTATTATTATTCTTATTCTTCTTATTGCTCTTATTCCTCTAATTCTTCTACTCCCTCTTTTTCTTCTTCTTCTTCTTCTTCTTCCCCATCTTCTTCATGTTCTTCTTCTTCTTTTCCTTCTTCATCCTCTTCTTCTTTTATTTCTTCTTCCTCTTCCACTTCCTCTTCTTCCTTTTCTAGTTCTAGTTCTTCATTATCTTCTTCTTCATCTTCTTCATCTTCTTCCTCATCTTCCTCTTCTTATTCTTCTTCTTCTTCTTCTACCTCTTCTTCATCCACTTCTTCTTCTTCCTCTTCTCCTTCTTCTTCTTCCCCTTCTCCTCCGTCTTCTTGTTCTTCATGTTCTACTTCCTCTTCTTCTTCTTCCACTTCTTCTTCTTTATTTTCTTCTTGTTCTTATTCTTCTTCTTCTTCTTCTTCCTTCTCTATTTCTTCTTCTTCTACTTCTTCTACTTCTTCTTCTTCTTCATCATCCTCTTCTTCTTTTTCTTCTCCTTCTTCTTCCTCCTCCTCAACTTCCTTCTCTTCATCTTCTTCTTCTTCTTCTTCTTCTTCTTCCTCCTCTTTCTCTTTTCCGTCTTCTTCTTCTTCTATTACCTCTTCTTCATCTTCTTGTTCTTTTTCTTCTCCATTCTCTTCTTCTTTTACTTCATCTTCTTCTTCCCCTACTTCTTCATCTTCTTCCTCTTCTTCTTCTTTCTCTTCTTCTTCTTCTTCTTCTTCTTATATTCTTCTACTTCTAAATGATCTTCTTCTTCTTCTTCCTACTCTTCTTTTTCCTCTTCTTTTTATTCCTCTTTTTCTTCTTATTCTTCTTCTTCATTTTCTTCTCCTTCTTTTTCTTCTTCTTCTACCTTTTCTTCTTCATCTCCCCCCTTTTCTTGTTCTTCATCATCTTCTTAACCTTCATCCTGTTCTTCATCTTCTTCCTCTTCTTCTTCCACTACTTCTTCTTCTTCCTCTCCTTCCTTATCTTGTTCACCTTTTTCTTCTTCATCTTTTTCCTCATCTTCCTCTCATTCTTCTTCTTTTTCTTCCCCTTCTTCTTAACCTTTTTCTTCTTCCTCTTCTTCTTCTTCATCTTAATCCTCTTGTTTTTCTTCTTCTTCTTCTTCTTCTTCTTCTTCTTCTTCTTTTTCCTCCTCCTCTACTTCTTCTTCATCTTCTTTCACAACCCCTATTTCTTCTTTTTCCTATTATCCTTCTTCCTCTTTTTCTTCTTCTTCCTGTTATTCTTCTTCTTCTTCTTCTTCTTTCTCTTCTTCTTGTTCCTCTTCTATTACTACTTTTTTTTCTTCTTCTTCTTCTTCCACTTTCTCTTTTCCCTCTTCTTCTTCCTCTCACACTTCTTCTTCTTCCTCTTATCCTTCCTATTCTACTTTTACTTCTTCTTTTACCCCTTCTTCTTCATCTTCTTCTTCCTCTTCTTATTCTACTTCTTGTTCTTCATCTTGTTCTTCTTCTTCTTCATTTTCTTCCCTCTCTTCTTCTTGTTCTTCCTCCTCTTCTTCTTTTTCCTCTTTCTCTTTTGCTTCTTCCTCTTCTTCATCTTCCTCTTCTTCTTCTTCTTCCACTTCTTCTGTCACTTCTCCTTCTTCTTCTTCTTCTTCATCTGCTTGTTCTATTTCTTCCTCCACTTCTACAACTTTTCTTCCTCTTCTTCCTTATCTTCTTCTTCTTCTTCTTCTTCTTCTTCCTCTTCTTCTTCATCTTTTTCTTCTTCCTCTTCTTTGCCTTCTTCTTATTCCACTTCTTATTCTTCTTCTTATTCTTCTACTACAACTACTACTACTTTTTTTTCCTTTTCTCCATCATCTTATTCTTCTTCTTCTTCTACTTCCCCATCTTCTTCTTCTTCTTCTTCTTCCTCTTCTTTGACTTTTTCTTCTTCTTCTTCTTCTTCTTCTTCGTTATGTCCCACTTCTTCTTCTTCTTTATCTTTTTCTCTTCTTCCCTTTCTTCTTCTTCTTCTTCTTCTTCTTCTTCTTCTTTTTCTACTTCTTATTATTCTTTTGCCATTGTAAGTTCATCATCTACAGCTTCTTCTTCTTCTTCTTCCTCCTCTTCTCCTTCTTTCCCTTCTACTACTCCTTCTTCTTACTCTTCTTATTCCTTCTCATCTTCCACTTATTCTTCTTTCCCTTCTTCCTCATCTTCCTCTTCTACTCCTTCCTTTTTCACTTCTTCTTCTTCTTCTTCTTCTTCATCTACTTCTTCTCCTTCATCAACTTCTTCTTCTTCTTCCACTTGTTGTTCTTCTTCTTCTTCTTCTTCTTATAGTTCTACTCTGTCCTATTATTCATCTTCCTCTTCTTATTCTTCTTCATCTTCTTCTTCTTCTTCTTCTTCTTTTTCTTCTTCTTCCTCCCCCTCCTCTTCTCTTCTTCTTCTTCTTCTTCTTCTTCTTCTTTTCTTCTTCCTCGTCTTCTTCTTCTTCTTCTTTCGTATCTTCTTCCTCTTCTACTTCTCCTTCTTCTTCTTCTTCCTCTTCTTCTTCTTCTTCCTCTACCTCTTGTTCTTCTCCTTCCTTCTCTTGATCTTCTTCTCCCTCTTCTTCTACTTCTCCTTCCACTTTGTTTTCTTCTTCTTCTTTTTCATCTTCTTCTTCTACTTCTTCTCCTACACCACTCGTTCTCCGACTTCTTCTTCTTCTTCTTCTTCTTCCTCTTCTTCTCCACTTTGTTCTTCTCCTTCTTCTCCTTGTTACTCTTATTCTTCCTCTTCTTCTCCTTATTCTTCTTCTTCTACTTCTTCTTCTTCTTCTTTTTCTTCCCCATCTTCTCCTCCTTCTTTCTTCTTTCTCTTCTTCTTCCCCTTCTTCCTCTTCTTCCTCTTCTTCTTCTTCTTTCTCTTCTTGTTCTTCTTCTTCTTCTTCTTATTCCTCTTATTCTACTTATTCTTCTTCTCCTTCTTCTACTTCTTCTACTTCTTCATCCTTTCTTCTTTTTCTTCTCTTTCTTTTTATTCTTCTTCTTCTTTTTCCTCTTCTACTTCTTTCTCTTCTTTTACATCTTCTTCTTCTACTTCTTCTTCTTCTTCTTCTTCCTCCTCCTCTTCTTCATCTTCTTCTTCTTCTTCTTCTTCTTCTTCTCGTCCTCCTTCTTCTTCTTCTCCCTCTTTTTCTTCTTCTTGTTCTTCTTATTCCTCTTATTCTTCTTGTTCTTTTTCTTCTTTTTCTACCTCTTCTACTTAATCCCTGACCCCTAATCGCTAATCCCTAATAAATTTCTTCTTCCCCTTTGTCTTTTTCTTCTTCCTCTTATTATTCTTCTTCTTCTTCCTGTTCTTCCTCATCTTCCTCTGTTTCTTTTTGTTGTTCTTCTTTTTCCTCTTCTTCATCTTTTTCTTCTTTCTCTTTATCTTGTTCTTCTTCTTCAGCTTTTCTTCTTCTTCTTCACCCTCGTCTTCTTCTTCACCCCACTCTTCTACTTCTCCTTCATTTCTTGTTCTTCTTCTTCTTGATCTTCTTCCTCTTCTTCCTCTTCTTCTTCTTCTTCTACTTCTTCTTCTTCTTCTTCTTTTTCTTCTTCCTCTATTTATTCTTCTTATGCTTCTCCATGTTCTCCTTGTTCTTCTTCCTTTTCTTCTTATACTTCTTCATCTTCTTATCCTTCTTCTTCCTCTTCTTCAACCTCGTTTCTTCTTTTTGTTCTTGTTCTTCTTCTTCTTCTTCTTCCTCTACTTCTTTTGCTTCTAAATTTTCTTCTTCTTTTTCCACTTCTTCTTCTTCTTCTTCTTCTCTTCCTCCTTTATCTTCTTCTTCTACTTCCTCTTCTTCTTCTACTTCATCCTCTTCTCCTTATTCTTCTTATTATTCTTCTTCTTCTTTTCTTTTTCTTAATCTTATTCTTCTTGTTCCCCTTCTTCTTCTTCTTCTTCTTCTTCTTTTTCCTCTTCTTCTTCCTCTTGCTTTTCTTTGTTTTTTATTTCTTGTTCTTCTCCTTCTTCTTCTTCTTCTTCTTCTACTACTACTACTACTTCTTCTCCTTCTCATTCTTCTTCTTCTTCTTCTCCTTCTCCTTCTCCTACTCCTTCTCTGTCTTCTTCTTCTTCTTCTTTCTCGTCTTTGTCTTCTTTTTCTTCTTCTTCATCTTCGTCTTCTTCTTCTTCTTCTTCTTCTTCTTCATCTCCCTCTTCTTCTTGTTCATCTTCTTCTTCTTCTCGATCTCCTTTGTAATCCTTAATCCTTATTTCTTAATCCCTAATCCTATCCCTCCCAAATCCTTAATCCACCCTTAATCCATAATTCTTAATCCGTAATCCATAATTCTTAATCCGTAATCCATAATTCCTAATCCTAAATCTTTAATCCCTAATTAATAATCTTTAATCCTTAATCCTTATTACTTAATTTGTAATCCCTAATCCTTAATACATAACCTATAATCTTTAGTAACTAATCCCTTAATCCCTCATCCCAAATCCTTAATCCCTAATCTCTATTACTTATTCCTTAATCACTACTCTTTAATCCCTTACCCTTCATCCTTAAATCCTATTCCTTAATTGCTAATCCATATCCTTTAATTTCTCATCCTTAATCCCTAACCCATAATCTCTAATCCCTAATCCATCTTATCTCTCCCTTTTTCTTCTTCTTCTTCCTCTTCTCCTTCCACTTCATTTTCTACTTCTTCTTTCTCATCATCCTTTACTTTTTCTTCTTCTTCTTCCTCAACTTCCTCTTCTTCTTCTTGTTCTTCTTCTTCTTCCTACACTTCATCTACTTCTTCTTCATCTTCCTCTTCTTCTTCTTCTTCTTCTTCTTCTTCATCTTCCTCTTCAACTTCTTCTTCTTCTTATTCCACTTCTTATTCTTCTTTGTTTTCTTCTTCTTCTTCTTCCCCTTCTTCTTCTCTTGCTATTTATTCTTCTTCCTCCTCTTCTTCTTTTAATTTTTCTTCTTCTAACTTTTATTATTATTCTTCTTCTCCTTAATCCTTAACCCCTAATCGCTTATCCTAAATGCAACTTTTCTTCCTCTTTGTCTTCTTCTTCTTCTTTCTCTTGTTCTTGCTCTTCTTCTTCCTCACCTTCTTCTTCCTCTTCTTCGTCATCTTCCCCTTCTTCTTTTTGTTCTTCTTCTTCTTCTTCCTCTTCTTCTTCATCTTCTTCTCCTTCTTCTTCTTCTTGTCCTTCTTTTCTTCTTCTTCTTCTTTATTTTCTTCTTCTTCATCATTTTATTCTTCTTCTTCTTCTTATTCTTCTTCTTCTACTTGTTCCTCATCCCTTTCTTCTACTTCTTTTTCTTCTTTTTCTTCTTTTTCTTCTTTTCTTTTTCTTCTTCTTCCTTTTTTCTTCTTCTACTTCTTCTTCTTCTTCTTCTTTTTCTTCTTCAATTTCTTCTTCTTCATCTTCTTCTTCTTCTTCTTCTTCATCCTCTTCTTTTTCCCCTTCTCCTTCTTCCTTTTCATGTACTTCTTTTACTTCTTCTCCTTCTTCATCCTCTTCTTTTTCCCCTTCTCCTTCTTCTTTTTCAAGTACTTCTTTTACTACTACTACTTCTTCTTCTTCTTCCTCTTCTACTTCTTCTTCTTATTTTTCTTCACCTTCTTCTTCTTCTCCCTCTTTCTCTTCTTCTTCTTCTTCTTCCTATTCTTCTTCTGCTTCTTCTACTTTTTCAACTTCTTCTTCTTCTCCTCTCTAATCGCTAACCCTTAATCACTAATCCATAATCCATCTCTTATTCCTCTTTGTCTTCTTCTTCTTTCTCTTCTTGTTTTTGCTCTTCTTCATCTTCCTCTTCTTCTTCCTCATCTTCTTCTTCTTCTTTTATTTTTTCTTATTTCTTCTTCTTCTTCCTCTTCTTCTTCTTCTTCTTCTTCTTCCTCCTCCTTTTCTTCTTCTTCTTCTTCTTCTTCTTCTTTACTTCTTCTTTTTCCTCCTTAATTTCTTCTTCTTTTCTTCTTCTTCTTCTTCTTCTTCTTCTCCTTCCTCTTCTTCTTTATCACTTTCTTCTACTTCCTTTTCTCCTTTTTCTTCTTCTTCCTGTTTTTCTTCTTTTTCTTCTTTTTTCTTCCGTTATTTCTCCTTCATCTTCTTCTTCTTATTCTTCTTCTTCTTCTTCTTCTTCATCACCTATTTCTTCTTCTTTTTCTTCTTCTTCTTCTTCTCCTCCTCCTCCTCTTTCTCCTTCTCCTTCTACTTCTCCTGCTCCTTCTCTGTCTCCTTCTCTGTATCCTTCTTCTTGTCATTCTCATTCTCCTTCTCCTTCTCCTCCTTCTTTATGTCCTTCTCACTCTAATTCTTCTTCTTCTTTTTCTTCTTCTTCTTCTTCTTCATCTTCTTCTCCTTCTTCTTCCTCTTCTTCTTCGACCTCTTAACTTCTTCTTTTTGTTCTTCTTCTTCTCCTTCTTCTTCTTCTTCTTCCTCTTCTTCTTCTACTTCTTCTACTTTTTGCTCTTCTTTTTCCTCTTCTTCTTCTTTCTCTTCTTCTTCTTCTTCTTCTACTTATCCTTCTCCTTCATCTTCTTTGTCTACTTCTTCTTCTTCTTCTTCTTCTTCTTTTCCTTCATGAACTTTTCCTTTTTTTTTTCTTTTTCTTCTTCTTCTATTTCTTCTTCTTATTCTTATTCTTATTCTTCTTGTTCCTTTCCTTCTTTTTCTTTTTCTTCTTCTTTTTTCTCTACTTCTTCCTCCTGTTCTTCTCCTTTCTTTTGTTCTTCTCTTCTTCTCCTTCTCCTTCTTCATCTTCTTCTACTTTTTCTTTGTCTTCTTCTTTTTCTTATTCTTCTTTTTCTTCTTTTTCTTCTTCTCATTGTACTTCGTAATTCTTAATCCTTATTCCCTAATCCCTAATCTATAATGCCTAATCCATCTCTTTCTAATATCTATTCCCTAATCTCTAAACCCTAATCCATAATACATCCTTAGTCCATAATTCTTAATCTTTAATCCCTAATCTCTAATCCTTAAACCCTAAACCCTAATACTTAATCCAAAATTCTTAATCCCTAATCTATAATTCATAATTCCTAATCCTTAATTCCTAATCCCTAATCTCTGATCCTTAATCATTAATCTATAATCCTTAATACTTAAACCTAATTATAATTACTTAATCTCTTATCCTTAATCCCTAATCTCTAATTCTTAATCCTAAATCTCAAATGCTTAATCACTAATCTCTAATTCTTAATCCCTAATCTTAATTACCTAATTTTTAATCCTTAATCACTAGTCTCTAATTCCTCTTCTTCTTCTTCCTCAGATTTTTCTTCGTCCTTTTCTTCTTGTTCTTGTTCTTCTTCTTCCTCTTCTTCTATTTCTTCTTCTTCTTCTTCTTCTTCTTCTTCTTCTTCTTCTGCTCCTTCTCCTTCTCCATCTCCTTATCTTTCTCATTCTCCTCCGTCTTTTTCTCTTTCTCCTTGTCCTTCACCTTCTCCTTCTCCTTCACCATCTCCTTCTCCTTCTCCTTCTCCTTCTCTTTGTCCTCCTCTTTCTCTATGTCCTTCCTTTTCTCCTCCTTTGTCTTTTTCTTCTTCTTCTTCTTCTTCTTCTTCTTTCTTCTTTCTTCTTTCTGCTTTCTTTTTTCTTCGTCCTTTTTTCTTCTTCCTTCCACCTTCCTTCTTTCTTCTCCCTTCTTCTTTCTTCCTTCTTCTTTCTTATTTATTCTTTCTTATTTCTACTTTATTCTTCCTCCCTTTCTTCCTCTTCTTCTTCTTCTACAACTTTTTCCTCTTGTTCATCCTTCTTGCACTTCTTCTTCCTCATCTTCTTCCCTAATCCCTAATGCCTACTTCCTAGTCCATAACCTTTAAGCCTTAAACTATAATGCCTAATACCTAATCCCTCCCTCTCTAATCCCCAATCTATAATACCTAATACCTAATCTCTAATCCCCAATCCCTCCCTCCCTAACCCATAATCTATATTCCCTAATCCCAAATCTCTAATCGCTCCCTAATTAATCTTTAATCTCTAATCCCTAACCCATAATCTTTAATCCCTAAACCTTTATCCCTAATTGCAAACTCCCAAATCCCTAATATTTATCTCCTTAATCTTTAGTCTGTATTCCCAAATACATAACCCCAAATCATTCATTCCTTAATCCTTAATCTCTAATCCCTAACCACTGATCCCTAATCCTTTTCCTCTTCTACTACTTCTTCCTCCTCCTTCCCTTCTTCTTCTTCTTCGTTATCTTCATCTCCTTTTTCTTCCTCTTCTTTCGCATCTTCGTCTTCTTCTTCTTCTTCTTCTTAATCCTCTTCTTCTTCTTTTTCTTCTTCTTCCACTTCTTCTTCTTCTTCTTCTTTTCTTCTTCTATTACTTCTGCATCTTTACTTTTTCCTATTCCACTTTTTCCTCTTCTTATTCTTCTTCTTTTTCTTCTTGTTCTTGTTCTTCTTCCGCTTCTTCTTCCTCAACTTTTTCTTCTTCTTCTTCTTCTTTTTTCGCTTCTATTTTTTCGTTTTCTTCTTCTTCTTCTTCTTCTTCTTCTTCTTCTTCCTTTTCTTCCTCACCATCCTCTTCTTCTTCATCTTTTTAATCTTCTTCTTCTTCTTCCACTTCTTCTTCTTCTTCTTCTTCTTCTTCTTCCTTTTCTTCTTTTTCTTCTTCCACATCTTCCTCTTCTTCTTTTTCCTCTTCTTCTTCTTCTTCTTCTTCTTCTTCTTTTTCTTCTTCTTCTTTTTCTTCTTCTTCTTTCTCTACTTGTTCTTCTTCTTCTTCTTCTTCTTCTTCTTCTTCTCCTTCTTCTTCCTCCTCTATTTCGTCTCCTTCTTATTCTTCTTCTTCTTCTTCTTCTCTTCCTCCTCCTCTTTCTTCTTCTTCTTCTTCTTCTCTTCCACCTTCTCCTTCTTCTTTTCTTCTTCTTCTTCTTCCTCTATTTCTTCTTCTTCTTCTTCCACTTTGTCTTCTTCTTCTACTTCTTCATCTTTTTCTTCCTCCTCTTCTTCTTCTTCTTCTTCCTCTCTTTCTTCTTCTTCTTCAACTTCTTCACCTTCTTCTTCTTCTTCTTCTTCTTCCTCTTACTCTTCTCCTTCTCATTCTTCTTATTCATCTTCTTCTTCTTCTTCTTCTTTCTCTTCCTCCTCTTTTTCTTCTTTTTTTCTTATCCCTCCTCTTCTTCTTCTTCTTCTTCTTTATTCTTCTTCTTCTTCTTACTCTTCTCACCCTTCTCCTTCTTATTCTTCTTATTCTTCTTCTTCTTCTTCTACTTCTTCTTCTTCCTCTGCTTCTTCTTTTTCTTCTTCTCCCTCCTCTTCTTCTTTTCCTTCTTCTTCTTCTTCTTCTTCCTTATTTTCTTCTTCTTCTTTTGCTTGCTCTTCCTTTTCGTCATTCTCTTCTTCTTCTTCTTCTTCTTCTTCTTCTTCTTCTTCTCCTTGTTATGATTCTTCTTCTTCTACCTCCTCCTCTTCTTCTTCACCTTCTTCTTCTTAATCCTTAATCCATATTCCCTAATCCTTACTCCTTTACCCCTCCCTCCATATTCTCTCATCCCTAAATTTTTAATATCTAATCTATGCCTCTCTAATCACTAATCCCTAATCTCTATTCTTTAATCCCCAAACCCTAATCCTTAAACCCTAATTTTTAACCCATCCTTAATCCATAAACCTTAATCCTTAATCATTAATATCTAATCCTTTGTCTCTAAACCGAAATCCCTAATCTTTAGTACCTAATCCCTATTCCCTAATCTATAGTCCATAATGTCGAATCCCGAATTTCTAATTCCTAATCCCTAACCCTAAATACCTAATACTTAAACCCTAAGCCTTAAAACTTGATCCCTAATCTCTAATCCCTAATCTATATTCCAAATTCCTTAATCCATAATCTCTAGTCCCTTATCCCTAATCCTTAATTCTTAATCCCTAATCCTTTATCCCTAATCTCTAATCTTAATCCTAATCACTTAATCTCTACTCCCTAACCCCTAATCTCTAATCCATAATCTTGAATCCTAAATCCATAACCACTAATCTCTAATTCTTAATCCCTAATCTCTATTCTTTAATCTATAATCCCAAATCCTAAAACCCTAATCACCAATCCTTAATAACTAAGCCCTTAATCCTTAATCCTTAAACCTCAATCCCTAATCATTAATCCCTTCATCCCTAATCCTTAACCTTAATTCGTAATCCCTAATTCTTAATCCATTATCCTATTACTTATTTCTTATTTCTTAATCCTTAATCCTTAATCCCTAATTGATAATCCATAATCCCTATTCCATAATCCCTAATCCATAATCCCAAACACCAAATCCTATATCCCCCATTCTTAATCCTTAATCACTAATTCTTAACCCTTAATCCTTAATCCCTAATCGTTTTCTTCTTCCTCTTCTTTTACGTCTTACTTCTTCAACTTCTTCTTCCTCCTCTTCTTCTACAATCCCTAATCTCTATTCACTAATCCATAATCCTTAATTTGTAAACTCTAATCCTTAATTGCTAATTCATAATCTCTAATCGTTAAGCCTTAATCCCTAATCTATAATGCATAATATCTAATCCCTCCCTCCTTCATCCCTAATTCGTAATTCCTAAACCTAATATCTAATCCCCAATCCCTCCTTACTCTTTAACCTTACTCTTCTTCTTCTTCTTCTTCTTCTTCTTACTCTGCTCCTCATTCTTCTTCTTCTTCTTCTTCTACCTCCACTTCTTTTTCTTCTACTTCTTCTTCTTCTCCTTCTTCTTCTTCTTTTTCCTCTTCTTCTTCATCTTCCTCTTCTTCTCCTTCTTCTTAATCTTCTTCTTCTTCTTCATCATCATCTTCTTCTCCTTATTCTCTTTCTTCTTCTTCTTCTTCTTTTTCTTCTTCCTCTTCTTCTTCTTTTTCTTCTTCCTCTTCTTCTTCTTCTACTTCTTCATAATCCATAATCTATATTCTCTAAACCTTACTCCTTAATCCTTCCCTCCCTAATCTCTTATCCCTAAATTTTTAATCCATAGTCCAACCCTTCCTAATCACTAATCCTAAAGCCTTATTCCCTAATCCCTAATCTCGAATCCCTAATCTCTAATCCAGCCTTAATCCGTAATCCCTAATCCTTAATCCCTAATCTTTAGTCCTTAAACCTTAATCTTTAACACATAATCCCTAATCCTTAATTCTTAATCAATATTTCATAAACTAAAATCTCTAATCCTTAATCCCTAATCCCTAATATATAATACTTAATACTCTTTCCTCTTATTCCTCATCCTCCACTTCTTCTTCTTCTTCTTCTTGTAGTTCTTCTTTTTCATCATCTTCTTCTTCTACTTCATCTTCTTTCGCTTGCTATTCTTCTTCTTCTTCTTTTTCCCCTTCACCTTCTTCTTCTTCTTCTTTTTCATTTTCTTGTTCTTCTTCTTCTACTACTACTACTTCTTCTCTTCTTCTTCTTCTTCTTCTTCTTCTACTTCTTCTTCTTCCTCTTTTTCTTCTTCCGTTTCCTCTTCTTCTTTTTCTCTTTCTTCTTCTTTTTTCTTCTTCTTCTTCTACTTCTTCTTCCTCTTCATCATCATCATCATCATCTTCTTTTTGTACTTCTATTTCTTCCTCTTCTTCTTCTTCTTCTTTTTCTCCTTCATCTACTCCTTCTTCTTCTTCTCTTCTTTCTCCTTCTTCTTCTCCTTCTCCTTCTCCTTCCCCATCACCTTCTCCATCTCGTTCTCCTTCTCCATCTACTTCTTAATCTCTTTTTTCTTCTTCTTCTCCTTTTTCTCCTCCTTCTACTTGTTCTTCTTCTTCCTCTTCTTCTTTAATTTTCTTTCTTTTTTTCTTTCTTCTTTCTTCTTCCTTCTTCCTTCCTGCTTCTTCCTTCCACCTTGCTACATTCTTTTTTCTTTCTTCTTCTTTCTTCGTTCTTCTTTCTTCTTTCTTCTTTTTTCTTCCTCTTCTTCTTCCATTTCTTTTTCTTGTTCTTTTTCCTCTTCTTTTTCCTTCTCTTTTTCTTCTTCTTCCTTCTAACTTTTGCTTTCTTCCATCTTTCTTCTTCTTTCTTCCTTCTTCACCTTCTTCGTTACTCCTTTCCTCCTTCTTCCTGTTCCTTTATACCTATATCCTAACCTTGAATCCTTAATCCATAATCCCAAATCAATCCTTAATCCCTAATCATTAATCCTTAATTTATAATCTCTCAACCCTAATCACTAGTACTTAATTCCTAATCCTTAACCTATAATCTATAATCCATAATCTCTAACCTCTAATCTTTAATCCATAATCTCTATTCCCTAATTTTTAAACCCTAGTCCCCAATTCCTAATTATTAACCCTTAACTCCTGATCTATAATATAATTCTTAATCTCGAATCTCTAATCCTGAATCTCTTATTCCTAATCTTGATCCTAACCCTTAATCTCTAACATTTAATCCTACATCTCTAATCCTAACTCACTAACCTTTAATTCATAATTCTATTCATTAATCCATGATCCTTAATCCCAAATTCCTAATCTTTAATAATTAATCCCATAATCCTTAATCCTTAATCATTAATCTCTTCATCACTAATCTTTAATCCCTAATCCTTAATCTTTAATCCCTAATTCTAGTTTCTTATTCCCTAATGCCAAATCATTAATCTATAATCCTTAATGTATAAAACCTAATCTCTAATTACTAATCCATAATACTTATTGCCTAATACCTAATCCCTCCATCCCTAATCCCTAACGACCAATCCCTAACACCTCTCTAATCCCTAATCCTTACCTCTCAAATCTATAATCCATATTTCCTAAACCCTAATCACTCCCTCCTTAATCTGTAATCCCTAATGCCTAACCCCTAATCCCTAATCCATTTCTTCATCCTCTTCTTCTTCTTCTTCCACTTCTTCAACTTCTTCTTCGTCTTTTGTTTCTTCTTCCTTATTTTCTTCTTCTTCTTCTCCCTCTTCTTCCTCATCTTCCTCTTCCTCTTCTTCTTCTTCTTCTTCTTCTTCTTCCTCTTCTTCTTCTTTTTCATCCTCTTCTTCTTTCATCTTCTTCTTCTTCTTCTTCCTCTTCTTCTTCTTCATCTTCATCTTCATCTTTATCATCATCATCAACTTCTTCTTCTTCTTCTTCTTCTTCTTCTTCCTCTTCTTCTTCTTACTCTTCTACTTCTTCTTCTTCTTCTCCTTCTTCTTCTCCTTCTTCTTCTTTTCTTGTTCTTCTTCTTCCACTTATTCTTCTTCTTTTTTTCCTTGTTCTTCTTCTCCTTCTACTTCTTCTTCTTCTTCTTCTTCTCCTTTTTTATCTTCTCCTTCTCTTTCTTCTTCTGCTTCTCCTTCTTCTTGTCTTTCTTCTTCTACTTCTCCTTCTCCTTCTTTGTGAGCCACTCCTTCTCCTTCTCTTTCTTCTTCTCTTTCTTCTTCTCAATCTCCTTCACCTTCCTCTTCTCCTTCTCCTTCTCCTTCTCCTTCATCTTCTCCACTATCTTCCCCTAATCCTCCTCCTTTTCTTTGTCCTTCTTCTTCAACTTCTTCTTCTTGTTCCTTCTTTCTTCTTTCTTCTTTTTTCTTTCTTCTTCCTTTCTCCTTTTTCCATCTTCCTTCCTCCTTCCTTCTTCCTTCTTCATTCTTTCATCTTTCTTTTCTTTATTCTTTCTCTTCTACTTCCTCTTCTTCTTCTTCATCTTCTTCATCTTCATTGTCTCTTTCTTCAACTTCTTCTTCTCCTTCTTCTTCTTCTTCTTCTTCTTCCTCCTCTTCTTCTTGCACTTGTTGTCTTCTTCTTCTCCTTCTTCTTTTCTTGTTCTTGTTCTTCCTCTTCTTCTTCGTCTTGTTGTTGTTGTTCTTCTTCTTCTACTTCTTCTTCTTCTTCTACTTCTTCTTCATCTTCTTCTTCCACTTTTTCTTCTTCTTCTTCTACTATTCCTTCTTCTTCTTCATCTTCTTCTTCTTTTTCTTCTTCTCCTACTTCTGCTTCTGCTTCTCCTTCTCCATCTCCTTCAACTTCCTCTTCTATTTCTCCTTCCCCTTCTCCTTCTCCTTTGCCTTGTCCTCCTCCTTCCCCTCATCCTGCTCCTTCTCCTTCTCCCTCTTCTTCTTCTTCGTTCTTTCTTCTTCCTTTTTTACTCTTTCTACTTTGTTCTTCCTCCTTCCTTCACCCTTTTACAATCTTCCTTCTTCTTTCCACTTTATT
This sequence comes from Vanilla planifolia, assembly GCA_023846275.1. Taxonomy (NCBI): domain Eukaryota; kingdom Viridiplantae; phylum Streptophyta; class Magnoliopsida; order Asparagales; family Orchidaceae; genus Vanilla; species Vanilla planifolia. Next base: position 73,035 of record JAIUJO010001593.1, on the reverse strand, counting down.
CTTCTTCTTCTTCTTCTTCTTCATCCCCATCTTCTTCTTCTTCTTCTTCATCTTCTTCTTCTGCCTCATCTTCCTCTTCTGCCTCACCTTCTTCTTCTTCTTCTTCTTCCTCTATGTCTTCTTTTCTAGTTCTTCTCTTTCCTCTTCTTCTTCCTCTTGTGCTTCGTCTTCTTCTTCTTCTTCATCATTGTCATCATCTTCTTCTTCTATTTCTTCTTCTTTTTCTTCTTCTTCTTCTTTTTCTTCTTTTTCTTCTTCTTCCATTTCTCCTTCTTCTTGTCCTACTCTTTCTCCTTCTCATTCTCCTTCTCCTTCTCCTCTTCCTCCTCTATCTCCTAAGCCTTCTCCTTATCCTTCTCATTCTCCATCTCCTTCACCTTCCCCTTCTCCTTCTCCTTCTCCTTCTCCTTCACCTTCTCTTCATCATCTATCTCCTTTTCTTCTTCTTCTACTTCTTCCTTCTTTCTTATTTCTTCTTTCTTCTTTCTACTTTCTTCTTTATTCTTTATTCTTGTTTCTTCGTTCTTGCTTCTTC
>JAIUJO010001593.1:57500-60000 GCA_023846275.1 Vanilla planifolia | reverse complement strand
TTCCTCATTTTCTTCTTCTTTTCTTCTTCACCATCTTCCTCTTCTACTTCTTTTCCTCCTCCATCTTCTTCTTGAACCTCTTCTTATTCTTTTTCTTCCTTTTCTTGTTCTTGTTCTTCTTCTTCTTCTCCTTGTTCTTCTTCTTCCTCTTCTTCATCTTCTTCTTCTTCTCCTTCTTCATCATAATCCTTAATCCCTATGTCGTAATCCCTACTGCATAATGCCTCCCTCCCTCTTCCCTTATCCCTAAATATGTAATCCCTAATCTATCCCATCGTAATCTTAAATCCCTAATCCATAATCCCTAATCCATCCTTAATCCATAATCCCTGATTCTTAATCTCTAATCCTTAATCTTAAATCTCTAAACCTTAATCTTTAACACATACACCGTAATCTATAATCCATAATTATGAACCTCAAATCCCTAATCCCTAAACCTTAATCCTAATTATAATCACTTAATCTCTAATCCCCAATCCTTAATCTCTAATCCCCAATCCTTAATCTCTTCATCTTTTTCTTTTTCCCCTTTTTTCCTTTTCTTGTTCTTCTTCATCCTCTTCTTCTTCCCCTTCTTCATCATGTTCTTCTTTGTCTTCTTCTTCTACTTCTTCTTCTTTTATTTCTTCTTCTACTACTACTTCTACTTCTTATTCTTCTTCTTCTTCTTCTTCATGTTCTCCCTATCCTTCTTCTTCTCCTTCTCCTTCTCCATTTCTTTCTATTTCTTCTTCTTCTCTTTCTCCTTTTTTTGTTCTCCATCTCCTTCTTCTCTTTCTCCATCTCCTTTGACTTCTCCTTCTCCCACTCATACTCCATGCCCTCCTCCTTCTCCTTCTCTTTCTCCTTCTGCTTCTTCTTCTTCTTTCTTATTTCTTCTTTCTGCGTTCTTCATTCTTCTTTCTTCTTTATTCTTCTTTTTTCCTTTCCTAATCTTTATTCTTTAATCCCTAATCTCTAGTTTTAAAACTCTAATCCCTAATACTTAATCCTTAATCCCTGATCTATAGTCCATAATCCCTAATTCCTAGGCCTTAATGCCTAATCCTTAATCATTAATCCCTAATCCTTAATCTTTAATCCCTAATTACTAATGCTAATCTTATTTCCTTAATCCGAAATCCTTAATTTCTAATCTCTAATACTGAATCTTGTATCCATAACCTCTAATCTTTAATCCATAATTCCTAATCCTTACACCATAATTCTTAATTGCTAATCTTAAATCCCTAATCTTCAATAAATAATCCTTTAATTCTTAATCCCTAATCTCTAATACCTAATTATTAATCCTTTCATCCCTAAGCTCATCTTCCTATTCTTCTTACTCTTCATCTTTTTTCTTTTCTTTTTCTTCTTCTTTTTCTTCTTGTTCTTGTTCTTGTTCTTCTTCCTCCTCTTCTCCTTCCTCTGCATGTTCTTCTTATACTTCTTATTTTTCTTCTTCTTCTTCTCCTCTTCCTCCTTGATCATCTTCGTCAACTTCTTCTTCTTCTTCTTCAATTTCTTCTTCTTCTACATCTTATTCTTCTTCTTCTACTTCTTCACCTTTTTCAAACTCTCTTCTTCTTATTCTTCTTCTTTTTCTTCTTCATCTTCCAATTTTTCTTCTTAATCCATAATCCCTCCTTCCTTAATCCCTAATCCTTAATTCCTAACCCCTTATCCCTAATCTCTAATCCTTTATCCATCTCTTCTTCCTCCTTTTCTTCTTCTTCCTCTACTTCTTACTCTTGTTCTTCTTCTTTTTCTTCTTCTACCTCTTCTTCCTCTCCTTCTTCTTCCTTATCATCTCCTTCTTCGTCATCCTCTTCTTCCTCATCTTCCTCTTCTTCATCTTGTTATTTTTCTTCTTCCTCTTCTTCTTCTTCTTCATCATCATCTTCTTTTTTTTCTTCTTCTTCTTCTTCTTCTACTTCTTCATCAACATCATCATCATCATCACTTTTTTATTCTTCTTCTTCCTCTTCTACATCTTCTTCTTCCTCTTCTTCTTTTTACCTTTCTTCTTCTTCTTCTTTTTCTCTTTTTACTTCTTTTCTTGTTCTTCCTCATCCCCTTCATATTCCTCTTCTTCTTCTTGTTCTTCTTCTATTTCTTCTTCTTCCACTTTAACTTCTTCTTCTTCTTCTTCTTTCTTCTTCTCCTACTCCTCCTTCTCCTTGTCTTTCTCCTTTTCCTTCTCCTTTTCCATCTCCTCCTTCTTTTTTTCCTTCTCCATCTCCTTCTCTTTCTCGTTCTCCTTCCCCTTCTCCCACACCTTCTCCACGTCCTCCTCCTTCTCCTTCTTCTTCTTCTGCTTTCTTCTTTTGTTATTCTTCTTTCTTCTTCTTTCATCATCTTTCTACCTTCTTATTGCTTCCTTCCTCCTTCCATCTACCTTCTTCCTTCTTCTTTCCTCCTTCTTCTTTCTTTTTTCATCTTTCTTATTTATTCTTCCTCTTCTTCTTTTTCTCGTTCTTCTTCTTCTCCTTCTTCATTATCTTCTTCTTTTATT
>JAIUJO010001593.1:47500-50000 GCA_023846275.1 Vanilla planifolia | reverse complement strand
CTTCTTCTTCTACTTCTTCCCCCTTCTTCTTCTTCTTCTTCTTCTTCTTTGTCCCCTTCTTCTTCCACTTCTTCTTCTTCTTATTCTTCTTCATTTTCTTCTTCTTCTCCTGCTTTTTCTTCTTCTTCCTCCTTCTTCTTCTCCTTCTTTTTCTTCTTTTTTCTTCATCTTCTTCTTCTAATTTTCTTCTTCTTCAATTTTATCTTCTTCGTCTTCTTCTTCTTTTTCTCCTTTTTCTTCTTCTTCTTCTTCTTCTTCCTCTTCTTGTTCTTTTACTTTTTCTACTTCTTCTCCTTCTTCTTCTTCCTCAACTTCCTCACCTACTGCTTTTTTCTTCTCCTTGTTCTCCTTCTTCTTCTATTTCTTCTTCTTCTTCTTCTATTTCTTCTTTTCCTTCATCTTTATTTTTGTGTCCTTCTTTCTCTTCTTCTTCTTCTTGATCATCATCCATCTCTCCTTCTTTTTCTCTTTCATCTTCTTTTTCATGTACTACTTCTTCTTCTTGTTATTCTCCTTTTATGCTTCTTCTTCTTCTTCTTTCTCTTCTTCTTCATCTTCCTCTTCTTCTTCTTCTTCTTCTTTTTCCCCTTTTTTTCATCTTCTTATTCTTCTTCATCTTCTCCTCCTCGTTCCTCTACTTCTTCTTTCTCTTCTTTTTCTTCTTCTTTTTCTTCTTCTCCTTCTTATTATTATTATTTTTCTTCATCATCATCAAATTCTTCTTCTTCATCTTCTTCTTCTTGTTCTCCTTATTATTATTATTATTATTATTATTGTTATTATTATTCTTCTTCTACTTCTACTTCTTCATTTTCTCTTCTTCTTCCTCTTCTTCTTCTTTTTCTTCTTCTTCTTTTCTTCTACTTCTTGTCCTTCTTCTTCTTCTTCTTCTTCTTCGTCTTCTTCTTCTTCTCCTCCCCCTTTTTCTTATTATCATTATTATTCTTCCTCCTCCTCTTCTTCCTCTACTTGTCCTTTTTCTTCTTCTTCTTCTACTTTTTCTTCTTCTTCTTTTTCTTCTTCTTATTTTTCATCTTCCATTTGTTCTTCTTCTCCTCCTTCTCCTCCTCCTCCTTCTTCTTCTTCCTCTTCTGCTTCTTCTTCATTTGGCTCTCCTTCTTCTTCTTCTACTTCTTCTTCTTCTTCTACTTCTTTTCCTTCTGGTTCTTCTTCTTCTCCTTCTCCTCCTTTTTCCTTTTTCTACTACTCCTTCTTCATCATCATCTTTCTCTCCTTATTTTTCTCCATCTTCTTGTTCTTGTACTCTTTTTTCTTCTTCTTCTTTTTCTTCCCCTTATTCTTCTTCTTCTGCATCTTCTTCTTCTTCTTCTTCATCTTCAACTTCTTCTTATTCTTCTTTTTCTTCTTCTTTTTCTTCCTCTTCTTTGTCGTCTTTTTGTTCTTCTTCTTCTTCTACCTTTCCTTCTTCTTCTTCTTCTTCTTCTTCTTTGCCTTCTTCTTACTCCGGTTCTTCTTCTTCTTCTTCTCCATTTTCTTCTTCTTCCTCTAATTATTATTATTATTATTACTATTTTATTATTATTGTTATTATTATTATTATTATTATTATTATTATTATTGTTATTATGATGATTATTGTTATTATTTTTTTTACTGTATTTATTATTATAATTATTATTACTATTCTTCTTCTTCTACTTCTTCTTCTACTTCTTCTTCTTCTTCTTCCTTCTTCTTCTTACTCTTCTTCTCGCTCTCCCACTACATCTTCTTCTTTGACTTCTTCCTCTTCTCCTTTTTCTTCTTCTTTTTCTTCTTTTTTTCTTGTCCTTATTATTATTCTTATTCTTCTTCCCTTTCTTCTTCTTCTTCTTCTTCTTGTTCTTCTTCTTCTTCTTCTTCTTCTTCTTCTCTTTGTTTTTCCTCTTCTTCTTCAATATCAACTTCTTCTTCTTCTTCTTCTTCTTCTTCTTCTTGTTCTTCTTCTTCTTATTCTTCTTCATCTTCTTCTTCATCTTGTTCTTATTTTTCTTCTTCCTCTGTATCACCTTTTTCTTCTTCTTCTTCTTCTTCATCATCTTATTCTTTTACTTCTTTTTCTTCTTCTTCATCTGGTTTTTCCTCTTTCTTTTGTTCTTATTCATCTACTTCTCCTGCTCTTCCTCCTCCTCCTCCTCCTCCTCCTCCTTCTTCTTCTACTTCTTCTTGTTCCTCTTCTTCTTCTTCTTTTTCTCCATCTTATTTTTCTTCCTCTCTCACTTCTGATTCGTCTTCTTTTTCTTCTTCTTCTTCTTATTCTTCATCTCCTTCTTTTTCTTCTTCTTCATCTTCTTCCTTCTCTTATTCTTCTTCTTCTCCTTCTTCTTCTTCTTCTTTTTCTTATTTTTATTCTTTTTCTTCTTTTTCTACTTCTTCTTCTTCTTCTTCTTCTCCTTCTTGTTCTTCTGCTTGTTATTATTCTTCTTCTTCTTCAACTTCTTCTTCTCCTTCTTCTTCTTCTTCTTCTTCTTATTCTTATTCTTCTGTTTATTCTTCTTCT
>JAIUJO010001593.1:10000-42500 GCA_023846275.1 Vanilla planifolia | reverse complement strand
TCTTCTTCTTCTTCTTCTTATTCCTATTCCTACTCTTTTTCTTCTACTTCTTCTTCTTCCTCTAGTTCTTCTTCTTGTTCTTCTTCTTCTTCTTCTACAACTACCACTACAACTACTACTTCTTCTTCTTCTTCTTTGTCATCAACTTCTTCCTCTTCTTCTTTTCCTTCATCTTCTTCTTCTTCTACTTTTTCTACTACTTCTTCTTCTTTTTCTTCTTCTTCTTCTTCATCATCATCATCTTCTTCTTCTTCTACTACTACTTCTTCTTCTTATTACTTCTTCTTCCTCTCCTTCACCATCATTTTCTTCTTTCTCTCCTTCTTCTCTTTCTTCATCTTCTTCTTCTTCTTCTGCTCCTTCTTCCTCTTCTTCTTCTTCTTCTTCTTCTCCTCCTCCTCCTCCTCCTTCTTCGTCTATTCCGTCTTCTTCTTAAGCATCTTCTTCTTCTTTTTCTTCTTATTATTCTTCTTCTTCATAATCTTCCTCTTCCCCTTCTACCTCTGATTCTTCTTCTTCTTATTCTTCTTCTTCTTGTTCTTGTTATTTTTACTCTGATTCTTGTTCCTCTTCTAATTCTTCTACTTCCTCTTATTATTATTATTATTATTATTCTTGTTGTTGTTGTTGTTCTTGTTCTTGTACTTCTTCTTCTTCTACTAATTCTTCTTGTTCTTCTTCTTCTTCTTCTTCTTCTTCTACTTCTTCCACTTCTTCTTATTCTTGTTCTTCTTCTTCTTCTTCTTCTTCATTCTTCTTCTCTTTTTTGTTCTTCTACTTCTTCTTCTTGTTGTTGTTCTTCTTCTTCTTCTTCTTCTTCATCGTCTTCTTTTACTTGTTGATTTTCTTCTTCTTCTTCTTCTTCCTCTTCTTCTTATTTTACTTCCTCTTCTACTTCTTCTTCTCCTTCCACTTCCTCTTCCTCTTCATCTTCTTCTGTTTCTTCTTGTTCTTGTTCTTCTTGTTCTTCCTCTACTACTGTTGCATCTTCTTCTTCTTCATCTTCTACTACTTCTTCCTCTTCTTCTTCTTCCTTTCTCTCTTCTTCTTTTTCTGCTTCTTCTTCTGTTTTTATTCTTTTTCTTCCTCTTATTCTCCTTCTTCTTCTTCTTCTTCTACTACTACTTTTCTTCTTCTTCTTCTTCTTCTTCTCCTTCAACTTCACTTTCTACTTCTTCTTTTCTTTCTCCTTCTCCTTCTCCTTCTCCTTCTCCATCACCTTCTCCATCTCCTTCTCTTTCTCAAACTCCATATTGTTCTCCTTCTGCTTCTCCTCCTCCTCCTTCTCCAACTCCTCCTCCTTCTTCTTCTTCATCTTCTACTACTACTTCTTCATCCTCTTCTTCTTCTTCTTCCTTTTTGTCTTCTTCTTTTTCCATTTCTTCTTCTTTTTTTATTCTTCTTCTTCCTCTTCTTATTCCTCTTCTTCTACTTCTTCTACTACTACTACTACTACTTCGTCTTCAACTTCTTCTTCTTCTTCTTCTTCTTCTGCTTCATCTTCTCTTTCTAGTTCTCCTTGTCTTTCTCTGTCTCCTTATCCTTCTCCTTCTGCTTCTCCATCACCTTCTCCTTCACCTTCTCCTTCTCCATCTCCTTCTTGTTCTCCTTCTGCTTCTCCCCTCCTCCTCTGTCTCCATATCCTCCTCCTTCTCCTTTTTCTTCTTCTTCTTCCTCTTCATTCTTCTTTCTTGTTTCTTTGCTTCTTTCTTCCTACTTCTTCCTTCCACCTTCCTTCTTCCTTCTTCCTTCTTTCTTCTTCTTTCTTTGATCTTCTTTCTTCTTTCTTCTTTATTCTTCCCTTTCTTCTACCTCTTCTTTTTCTTCTTCTTTTTCCTTATTCTTCTTCCTCCTCTTCTTCTTCTTCCTTCTAACTTCTTCCTTCTTTCTTCTTCCTTCTTCTTCCTTCCTTTTTCTCCCTTCTTCCTTCTCCATGTTTCCTAATCCTTAATTCCTAATCCTTCACCATTAATCACTAATCTATCCTTAATTTCTAATCCTTAATCCCTAATCTTTATTTCTTAATCTCTAATCCCTAACTCCTAACACTTAATTCTTAATCCTTAAGGCCTAATCAAAAACCTATAACATTTAATCTCTAATTTCTAAACCTTAATATATAATACTTAATTACTAATCCTTAATCCTTAATCTTTAATACATAATCCTTAATCTCTGATCTCTATTCCTTATCTGTAATCTTTAATACTTAATCCAAAATCTCAAATCTCTACTCACTAATCTCTAATCCTTAATTCTTATTTTATAATCTATAATCCCTAATCTTTAATAATAATCCCTAATCTTTAATAATAATCCCTAATCTTTAATAAATAATCCCTTAGTCATTAATCCCTAATCCTTAATTATTAATCCCTTCATCTTTAATCATTAGTCTTTAATCCTTCATCCTTAATCCCTAATTATTATTACTTATTACCTAATGCCTACTCATTAATCTATAATCCTTAATTTTCAAACACTAATCCCTAATTACTAATCCATAATCCCAAATGACTAAAAACTAATCCCTCCCTCCATGAATCTTAATTGCTAAACCCAAATACCTCTCTAATCCCAAATCCCTACATCCAAAATCTGTAATCTGTATTCCCTAATCCCTAATCACTCCCTCCTTAATCCATAATCCTTAATCCCTAACCCCTAATTCCTAATCCATCTCTTTATCCTCTTCTTCTTCTTCTTCTTCCTCTTCTAACTCTTCTTCTACTTCTTCCTCTTCTTCTTCCCAATTTTCTTCTTCTTCTTCCTCCACTTCTTCCTTATCTTCCTCTTCCTCTTCTTCTTCTTATTCTTCTTCCTCTTCTTCTTCTTCTTCTTCCTTTACTTCTTCTTCTTCTTCTTCTTCTTCATCTTCTTCTTCATCTTCTACTTCAACTTCTTCTTCTTCCTCCTCTTCTTCTTCCTTTACTTCTTCTTCCTCTTCTTTTCTTGTTCTACTTCTTCCTCTTCTTCTTTCTCTTATTCAACATCAGCTTCTTCTTCTTATTCTTTTTCTTCCTCTTTGTCTTCTTCTATTTCTTCTTCTTCTTCTTCTTCTTCTTCTCCTTCTCTTTCTTCTTCTCTTTTTCCTTCTCCTTGTCTTTTTAATTCTCCTTCTTCTTGTCCTTCTTCTTCTCTGTCTTCTACTCCTCATTCTCTATCTCTTTCTCCTTCACCTTCCCCATCTCTTACTTCTTCTCCTTCTCCTTCACCTTCACCTCCTCCTCCTTATCTTCCTTCTCCTTTTCCTTCTCCTTCTTCTTCTTCTTCTTCTTCCTTCTTCCTTCTTTCTTCGTTCTTCTTTCTTCTTTCTACTTTTTTCTTTCTCTTTTCTTCCTCCTTCCTCCATCCTCCTTCCTGCTTCCTTCTCCATTCTTCCTTCTTCCTCATTCTTTATTCTTTCTCTTCGTATTCCTCTTCTTCTTCTTCTTCTTATTCCTTGTCTTCATCATCATCTTCTTCATCAGCTTCTTCTTCTTCCTCCTCTTCTTCTTCTTCCGCATCTTCTTCTTCTTCTTCTTCTTCATCTTCTACTTCTTCTTTCTAGTTTTTCTTCTTCCTCTTTTTTTCTCTTCTTCTTCTTCTTCATCATTATCTTCTTTTTCTTCTTCTTCTTCCACTACTTCTTCTTCTTCATCATCATTTTCTTCTTCTTCTTCTTCTTCTACATCTCCTTATCTTTCTCCTTCACCATCTCCTTCACCTTCCTCTTCTCCTTCTCCTTCTCCTTCATCTTCACCTTTTCCTTGTCTTCATCATCGTCTTCTTCATAAGCTTCTTCTTCTTCCTTCTCTTCTTCTTCTTCTTCCACTTCTTCTTCTTCTTCTTCTTCTTCTACTTCTTCTTCTTTCTTGTTTTTCTTCTTCCACTTCTTTTTTCTCTTCTTCTTCTTCTTCTTCTTCTTCTTCTTCCTCTACTTCTTCTTCTTCACCATCATCTTCTTCTTCTTTTTCATCTTGTTCTACATCTCCTTATATTTCTCCTTCACCATCTGCTTCACCTTCTTCTTCTCCTTCTCCTTCTCCTTCACCTTCACCTTTTCCTTCTTCCTTATTCTTTATTCTTTCTATTTGTATTCCTCTTCTTCTTCCTTGTCTTCGTCATCATCTTCTTCATCAGCTTCTTCTACTTCCTCCTCCTATTCTTCTTCTTTTGCTTCTTCTTCTTCTTCTTCTTCTTCTTCTTCAACTTCTTTTTTGTTTTTCTTCTTCAACTTCTTTTTTGTTTTTCTTCTTCCTCTTCCTTTTTCTCTTCTTCTACTTCATCTTCTTCATCATCATCATCATCTTCTTCTTCTTTCTCTACTTCTTCTTCATCATCAACTTCTTTTTCTTTTTCTTCTTCTTCTACATCTCCTTGTCTTTCTCCTTCACCATCTCCTTCACCTTTTCCTTCTCCTTCTCCATCTCCTTCTACTTCTTCTTCTTCATCATCTTCTCTTCATCTTTTTCTTCTTCTTCTACATCTCTTTATCTTTCTCCTTCACCATCTCCTTCACCTTCTTCTTCTCCTTATCCTTCTCATCTTCACCTTTTCCTCCTCCTTCTCTTCATCCTCTTCTTTTCTTTCTTCTTTTTTCTCTCTTCTTCTTCTTCTTCCTCTTCATCCTCCTTTCTTCTTTCTTTTTCGTTCTTTCTACTTTCTTCTTTCTTCTTCCTTCTTCCTTCTTCTTTTCATCTTCCTTCTTCCTTTTTCATTCTTCCTTCTTCTTTCTTCTTTATTTTTTTCTCTTCTTCTTCCTTTGTCGTCGTCTTCATCGTCTTCTTCTTCTTCTTCTTCTTTATTTACTTCTTCAACCTCATCATCTTCTTCTTCTTCTTCTCCATCTTCTTTTCATGTTCTTCTTCTTCCTGTTGTTCTTCATCATCATCATCATCACCATCATCATCATCATCATCATCTTCTTCTTCTTCTATTTCTCTTCTTCTTCTTCTTCTTCTTCTTCTTCTTCTTCATCTTCTTTTTCTTCTTCTTCTACTTCTTCTTCTTGTTCTCCTTCTCCTCCTTCTCCTTGCCCCTCTTCCTCTCCTTCTCCTTCTCTGGCACCTACTCCTTCTCCTTCTACTTCTCCTTCTTCATCTCTTTCACCTTCCCCTTCCCCTTCTCCTTCTCCTTCTCCTTCACCTTCTCCTCCACATTCTCCTCGTCCTCCATCTCCTTTTCCTTCTCCTTTTTCCTCTTCTACTTCTTCCACTTCTTCTTCTTCCTTCTTTCTTCTTTCTTCTTACTTCTCTCTACTTTCTTCTTTCTTCTTTATTCTTCCTTCTTTCTTTCTCCGTCCTTCTTCCTTCTTTTGTTTTTCTATCTTCTTTATTCTTTCTCTTCTTCTTCCCCTTCTTCCTCTTCTTTTTCTTATTTTTCGTCTTCTTCTCCTTACTCTTCTTCTTCTCCTTACTTCCTTATTCTTTTTTCCTTCATCCTTCATCATCTTCTTTTATCTTTCTTTTTACTTTTTCCTTCTCCCTAATCCCTAAATCCTAATCCTTAATCCTTAATGGCTAATCCTTAAATCCTAATATCTTTTCTAATCCTAATCCTAATCCCTTAGTCTCTGACCTCTATTCCCTTGTCTCTAATCCTAAATCCCTCATCCCTAATCTCTGATCTCTCATCCCTAATCCTTGACACCTAATCTGAAATCCTTACATTCTTAATCGTTAATCCCTAATCCTTAACCTCTAATCCCTAATCACTAATCAATATCTTCTTCCTCTACTTCTTCCCCTTCTTCTTTTTCTTCTTCTTCCTCTTCTTCTTCTTCTTCCTCATCTTCTTCTTCTTCTTCATCCTCTACTTCGTCATCTTCTGCTCCTTCTTCTTGCACTTCCTCTTCTTCTTCTTCTTCTTCTTCTTCTTCCCCATCTTCTTCTGCTTCTTCTTCTTCTTCTTTTGCTTCTTCTTCTTCTTCATCTTCTTCTTTTTCTTTTTCTTCTTCTTCTTCTAATTTCTCTTCTTCCCCTTCTTCCTCTCCCCTATCTTCTTCTTCTTTTTTTCTCCTTTTTCTTCTTTTCTTGTTCTTCTTCATGCTCTTCATCTTCCTCCTCTTCTTCTTATCATTATCATTATTATTCTTCTTTTACTACAACTTCTTCTTCTATTTCTTCCTCTTCTTTTGCAACTTCTTCATCTTCTTTTTCTCCTTCTCCTTCTTCTTCTCTTTCTCCTTCTCCTTGCCCTTCTCCTTCTCCTCCTTTTTTTGCTTCTCTATCTAATTCTCGTTATCCTTCACCTTCTCCTTCCCCTTCTCCTTCTCTCACTCCTCCATGTCCTCCTTCTTCTCCTTCTCCTTCTTCTTTTTCTACTTCTTTCTTCTTTCCTCTTTCTTCTTTCCACTTTCTTTTTTCTTCTTTCTTCTTTTTTGCTTCTTCCTTCCTCCTTCCTTCTTCCTTTTTCTTTCTTCCTTCTTCTTTCTTCTTTCTTCTTTCTTCTTCCTTCTTTATTCTTCCTCTTCTCCTTCCACTTCTTCTTCTTCACCTTCTTCTTCTTCTCCTTGTTCTTCTCCTTCTTCTTCCACTTCTACTTCTTCTTCTTCTACTGCTTCTTCATCTTCTTCTTCTTGTTATTGTTATTATTATTCTTATTCTTCTTATTGCTCTTATTCCTCTAATTCTTCTACTCCCTCTTTTTCTTCTTCTTCTTCTTCTTCTTCCCCATCTTCTTCATGTTCTTCTTCTTCTTTTCCTTCTTCATCCTCTTCTTCTTTTATTTCTTCTTCCTCTTCCACTTCCTCTTCTTCCTTTTCTAGTTCTAGTTCTTCATTATCTTCTTCTTCATCTTCTTCATCTTCTTCCTCATCTTCCTCTTCTTATTCTTCTTCTTCTTCTTCTACCTCTTCTTCATCCACTTCTTCTTCTTCCTCTTCTCCTTCTTCTTCTTCCCCTTCTCCTCCGTCTTCTTGTTCTTCATGTTCTACTTCCTCTTCTTCTTCTTCCACTTCTTCTTCTTTATTTTCTTCTTGTTCTTATTCTTCTTCTTCTTCTTCTTCCTTCTCTATTTCTTCTTCTTCTACTTCTTCTACTTCTTCTTCTTCTTCATCATCCTCTTCTTCTTTTTCTTCTCCTTCTTCTTCCTCCTCCTCAACTTCCTTCTCTTCATCTTCTTCTTCTTCTTCTTCTTCTTCTTCCTCCTCTTTCTCTTCCGTCTTCTTCTTCTTCTATTACCTCTTCTTCATCTTCTTGTTCTTTTTCTTCTCCATTCTCTTCTTCTTTTACTTCATCTTCTTCTTCCCCTACTTCTTCATCTTCTTCCTCTTCTTCTTCTTTCTCTTCTTCTTCTTCTTCTTCTTCTTATATTCTTCTACTTCTAAATGATCTTCTTCTTCTTCTTCCTACTCTTCTTTTTCCTCTTCTTTTTATTCCTCTTTTTCTTCTTATTCTTCTTCTTCATTTTCTTCTCCTTCTTTTTCTTCTTCTTCTACCTTTTCTTCTTCATCTCCCCCCTTTTCTTGTTCTTCATCATCTTCTTAACCTCATCCTGTTCTTCATCTTCTTCCTCTTCTTCTTCCACTACTTCTTCTTCTTCCTCTCCTTCCTTATCTTGTTCACCTTTTTCTTCTTCATCTTTTTCCTCATCTTCCTCTCATTCTTCTTCTTTTTCTTCCCCTTCTTCTTAACCTTTTTCTTCTTCCTCTTCTTCTTCTTCATCTTAATCCTCTTGTTTTTCTTCTTCTTCTTCTTCTTCTTCTTCTTCTTCTTCTTTTTCCTCCTCCTCTACTTCTTCTTCATCTTCTTTCACAACCCCTATTTCTTCTTTTTCCTATTATCCTTCTTCCTCTTTTTCTTCTTCTTCCTGTTATTCTTCTTCTTCTTCTTCTTCTTCCTCTTCTTCTTGTTCCTCTTCTATTACTACTTTTTTTTCTTCTTCTTCTTCTTCCACTTTCTCTTTTCCCTCTTCTTCTTCCTCTCACACTTCTTCTTCTTCCTCTTATCCTTCCTATTCTACTTTTACTTCTTCTTTTACCCCTTCTTCTTCATCTTCTTCTTCCTCTTCTTATTCTACTTCTTGTTCTTCATCTTGTTCTTCTTCTTCTTCATTTTCTTCCCTCTCTTCTTCTTGTTCTTCCTCCTCTTCTTCTTTTTCCTCTTTCTCTTTTGCTTCTTCCTCTTCTTCATCTTCCTCTTCTTCTTCTTCTTCCACTTCTTCTGTCACTTCTCCTTCTTCTTCTTCTTCTTCATCTGCTTGTTCTATTTCTTCCTCCACTTCTACAACTTTTCTTCCTCTTCTTCCTTATCTTCTTCTTCTTCTTCTTCTTCTTCTTCCTCTTCTTCTTCATCTTTTTCTTCTTCCTCTTCTTTGCCTTCTTCTTATTCCACTTCTTATTCTTCTTCTTATTCTTCTACTACAACTACTACTACTTTTTTTTCCTTTTCTCCATCATCTTATTCTTCTTCTTCTTCTACTTCCCCATCTTCTTCTTCTTCTTCTTCTTCCTCTTCTTTGTCTTTTTCTTCTTCTTCTTCTTCTTCTTCTTCGTTATGTCCCACTTCTTCTTCTTCTTTATCTTTTTCTCTTCTTCCCTTTCTTCTTCTTCTTCTTCTTCTTCTTCTTCTTCTTTTTCTACTTCTTATTATTCTTTTGCCATTGTAAGTTCATCATCTACAGCTTCTTCTTCTTCTTCTTCCTCCTCTTCTCCTTCTTTCCCTTCTGCTACTCCTTCTTCTTACTCTTCTTATTCCTTCTCATCTTCCACTTATTCTTCTTTCCCTTCTTCCTCATCTTCCTCTTCTACTCCTTCCTTTTTCACTTCTTCTTCTTCTTCTTCTTCTTCATCTACTTCTTCTCCTTCATCAACTTCTTCTTCTTCTTCCACTTGTTGTTCTTCTTCTTCTTCTTCTTCTTACAGTTCTACTCTGTCCTATTATTCATCTTCCTCTTCTTATTCTTCTTCATCTTCTTCTTCTTCTTCTTCTTCTTTTTCTTCTTCTTCCTCCCCCTCTCTTCTCTTCTTCTTCTTCTTCTTCTTCTTCTTCTTCTTTTCTTCTTCCTCGTCTTCTTCTTCTTCTTCTTTCGTATCTTCTTCCTCTTCTACTTCTCCTTCTTCTTCTTCTTCCTCTTCTTCTTCTTCTTCCTCTACCTCTTGTTCTTCTCCTTCCTTCTCTTGATCTTCTTCTCCCTCTTCTTCTACTTCTCCTTCCACTTTGTTTTCTTCTTCTTCTTTTTCATCTTCTTCTTCTACTTCTTCTCCTACACCACTCGTTCTCCGACTTCTTCTTCTTCTTCTTCTTCTTCCTCTTCTTCTCCACTTTGTTCTTCTCCTTCTTCTCCTTGTTACTCTTATTCTTCCTCTTCTTCTCCTTATTCTTCTTCTTCTACTTCTTCTTCTTCTTCTTTTTCTTCCCCATCTTCTCCTCCTTCTTTCTTCTTCTTTCTCTTCTTCTTCCCCTTCTTCCTCTTCTTCCTCTTCTTCTTCTTCTTTCTCTTCTTGTTCTTCTTCTTCTTCTTCTTCTTATTCCTCTTATTCTACTTATTCTTCTTCTCCTTCTTCTACTTCTTCTACTTCTTCATCCTTTCTTCTTTTTCTTCTCTTTCTTTTTATTCTTCTTCTTCTTTTTCCTCTTCTACTTCTTTCTCTTCTTTTACATCTTCTTCTTCTACTTCTTCTTCTTCTTCTTCTTCCTCCTCCTCTTCTTCATCTTCTTCTTCTTCTTCTTCTTCTTCTTCTCGTCCTCCTTCTTCTTCTTCTCCCTCTTTTTCTTCTTCTTGTTCTTCTTATTCCTCTTATTCTTCTTGTTCTTTTTCTTCTTTTTCTACCTCTTCTACTTAATCCCTGACCCCTAATCGCTAATCCCTAATAAATTTCTTCTTCCCCTTTGTCTTTTTCTTCTTCCTCTTATTATTCTTCTTCTTCTTCCAGTTCTTCCTCATCTTCCTCTGTTTCTTTTTGTTGTTCTTCTTTTTCCTCTTCTTCATCTTTTTCTTCTTTCTCTTTATCTTGTTCTTCTTCTTCAGCTTTTCTTCTTCTTCTTCACCCTCGTCTTCTTCTTCACCCCACTCTTCTACTTCTCCTTCATTTCTTGTTCTTCTTCTTCCTGATCTTCTTCCTCTTCTTCCTCTTCTTCTTCTTCTTCTACTTCTTCTTCTTCTTCTTCTTTTTCTTCTTCCTCTATTTATTCTTCTTATGCTTCTCCATGTTCTCCTTGTTCTTCTTCCTTTTCTTCTTATACTTCTTCATCTTCTTATCCTTCTTCTTCCTCTTCTTCAACCTCGTTTCTTCTTTTTGTTCTTGTTCTTCTTCTTCTTCTTCTTCCTCTACTTCTTTTGCTTCTAAATTTTCTTCTTCTTTTTCCACTTCTTCTTCTTCTTCTTCTTCTCTTCCTCCTTTATCTTCTTCTTCTACTTCCTCTTCTTCTTCTACTTCATCCTCTTCTCCTTATTCTTCTTATTATTCTTCTTCTTCTTTTCTTTTTCTTAATCTTATTCTTCTTGTTCCCCTTCTTCTTCTTCTTCTTCTTCTTCTTTTTCCTCTTCTTCTTCCTCTTGCTTTTCTTTGTTTTTTATTTCTTGTTCTTCTCCTTCTTCTTCTTCTTCTTCTTCTACTACTACTACTACTTCTTCTCCTTCTCATTCTTCTTCTTCTTCTTCTCCTTCTCCTTCTCCTACTCCTTCTCTGTCTTCTTCTTCTTCTTCTTTCTCGTCTTTGTCTTCTTTTTCTTCTTCTTCATCTTCGTCTTCTTCTTCTTCTTCTTCTTCTTCTTCATCTCCCTCTTCTTCTTGTTCATCTTCTTCTTCTTCTCGATCTCCTTTGTAATCCTTAATCCTTATTTCTTAATCCCTAATCCTATCCCTCCCAAATCCTTAATCCACCCTTAATCCATAATTCTTAATCCGTAATCCATAATTCTTAATCCGTAATCCATAATTCCTAATCCTAAATCTTTAATCCCTAATTAATAATCTTTAATCCTTAATCCTTATTACTTAATTTGTAATCCCTAATCCTTAATACATAACCTATAATCTTTAGTAACTAATCCCTTAATCCCTCATCCCAAATCCTTAATCCCTAATCTCTATTACTTATTCCTTAATCACTACTCTTTAATCCCTTACCCTTCATCCTTAAATCCTATTCCTTAATTGCTAATCCATATCCTTTAATTTCTCATCCTTAATCCCTAACCCATAATCTCTAATCCCTAATCCATCTTATCTCTCCCTTTTTCTTCTTCTTCTTCCTCTTCTCCTTCCACTTCATTTTCTACTTCTTCTTTCTCATCATCCTTTACTTTTTCTTCTTCTTCTTCCTCAACTTCCTCTTCTTCTTCTTGTTCTTCTTCTTCTTCCTACACTTCATCTACTTCTTCTTCATCTTCCTCTTCTTCTTCTTCTTCTTCTTCTTCTTCATCTTCCTCTTCAACTTCTTCTTCTTCTTATTCCACTTCTTATTCTTCTTCGTTTTCTTCTTCTTCTTCTTCCCCTTCTTCTTCTCTTGCTATTTATTCTTCTTCCTCCTCTTCTTCTTTTAATTTTTCTTCTTCTAACTTTTATTATTATTCTTCTTCTCCTTAATCCTTAACCCCTAATCGCTTATCCTAAATTCAACTTTTCTTCCTCTTTGTCTTCTTCTTCTTCTTTCTCTTGTTCTTGCTCTTCTTCTTCCTCACCTTCTTCTTCCTCTTCTTCGTCATCTTCCCCTTCTTCTTTTTGTTCTTCTTCTTCTTCTTCCTCTTCTTCATCTTCTTCTCCTTCTTCTTCTTCTTCTTGTCCTTCTTTTCTTCTTCTTCTTCTTTATTTTCTTCTTCTTCATCATTTTATTCTTCTTCTTCTTCTTATTCTTCTTCTTCTACTTGTTCCTCATCCCTTTCTTCTACTTCTTTTTCTTCTTTTTCTTCTTTTTCTTCTTTTCTTTTTCTTCTTCTTCCTTTTTTCTTCTTCTACTTCTTCTTCTTCTTCTTCTTTTTCTTCTTCAATTTCTTCTTCTTCATCTTCTTCTTCTTCTTCTTCTTCATCCTCTTCTTTTTCCCCTTCTCCTTCTTCCTTTTCATGTACTTCTTTTACTTCTTCACCTTCTTCATCCTCTTCTTTTTCCCCTTCTCCTTCTTCTTTTTCAAGTACTTCTTTTACTACTACTACTTCTTCTTCTTCTTCCTCTTCTACTTCTTCTTCTTATTTGTCTTCACCTTCTTCTTCTTCTTCTTCTTCTTCTCCTCTTTCTCTTCTTCTTCTTCTTCTTCCTATTCTTCTTCTGCTTCTTCTACTTTTTCAACTTCTTCTTCTTCTCCTCTCTAATCGCTAACCCTTAATCACTAATCCATAATCCATCTCTTATTCCTCTTTGTCTTCTTCTTCTTTCTCCTCTTGTTTTTGCTCTTCTTCATCTTCCTCTTCTTCTTCCTCATCTTCTTCTTCTTCTTTTATTTTTTCTTATTTCTTCTTCTTCTTCCTCTTCTTCTTCTTCTTCTTCTTCTTCCTCCTCCTCTTCTTCTTCTTCTTCTTCTTCTTTACTTCTTCTTTTTCCTCCTTAATTTCTTCTTCTTTTCTTCTTCTTCTTCTTCTTCTTCTTCTCCTTCCTCTTCTTCTTTATCACTTTCTTCTACTTCCTTTTCTCCTTTTTCTTCTTCTTCCTGTTTTTCTTCTTCTTCTTCTTTTTTCTTCCGTTATTTCTCCTTCATCTTCTTCTTCTTATTCTTCTTCTTCTTCTTCTTCTTCATCACCTATTTCTTCTTCTTTTTCTTCTTCTTCTTCTTATCCTCCTCCTCTTTCTCCTTCTCCTTCTACTTCTCCTGCTCCTTCTCTGTCTCCTTCTCTGTATCCTTCTTCTTGTCATTCTCATTCTCCTTCTCCTTCTCCTCCTTCTTTATGTCCTTCTCACTCTAATTCTTCGTCTTCTTTTTCTTCTTCTTCTTCTTCTTCATCTTCTTCTCCTTCTTCTTCCTCTTCTTCTTCGACCTCTTAACTTCTTCTTTTTGTTCTTCTTCTTCTCCTTCTTCTTCTTCTTCTTCCTCTTCTTCTTCTACTTCTTCTACTTTTTGCTCTTCTTTTTCCTCTTCTTCTTCTTTCTCTTCTTCTTCTTCTTCTTCTACTTATCCTTCTCCTTCATCTTCTTTGTCTACTTCTTCTTCTTCTTCTTCTTCTTCTTTTCCTTCATGAACTTTTCCTTTTTTTTTCTTTTTCTTCTTCTTCTATTTCTTCTTCTTATTCTTATTCTTATTCTTCTTGTTCCTTTCCTTCTTTTTCTTTTTCTTCTTCTTTTTTCTTTACTTCTTCCTCCTGTTCTTCTCCTTTCTTTTGTTCTTCTCTTCTTCTCCTTCTCCTTCTTCATCTTCTTCTACTTTTTCTTTGTCTTCTTCTTTTTCTTATTCTTCTTTTTCTTCTTTTTCTTCTTCTCATTGTACTTCGTAATTCTTAATCCTTATTCCCTAATCCCTAATCTATAATGCCTAATCCATCTCTTTCTAATATCTATTCCCTAATCTCTAAACCCTAATCCATAATACATCCTTAGTCCATAATTCTTAATCTTTAATCCCTAATCTCTAATCCTTAAACCCTAAACCCTAATACTTAATCCAAAATTCTTAATCCCTAATCTATAATTCATAATTCCTAATCCTTAATTCCTAATCCCTAATCTCTGATCCTTAATCATTAATCTATAATCCTTAATACTTAAACCTAATTATAATTACTTAATCTCTTATCCTTAATCCCTAATCTCTAATTCTTAATCCTAAATCTCAAATGCTTAATCACTAATCTCTAATTCTTAATCCCTAATCTTAATTACCTAATTTTTAATCCTTAATCACTAGTCTCTAATTCCTCTTCTTCTTCTTCTTCTTCCTCTTCTTCTTCTTTTTCATCATCTTCCACTTCTTCTTCTTCTTCTTCTTTTTCTACTACTACTTCTTCTTTCTCTTCTTGTTCTTCCTATTCTTCTTCTACTTTTTCACCTTCTTCTTTTCTTGTTCTTCCTCTTCTTATTCCTCTCCTCCTCCTTCTTCTTCTTCTTCTCCATCTTCTTCTTTTATTTCTTCTTCTTCTCCTTTGTCTTCTTCTTCTTCTCCTTCTCATTCTTCTTCTCTTTCTCCTTCTCCTTGTTTTTCTCCTCCTCTTTCTTCTTTTGCTTCTTCTTCTACTTCTCCATTATTCTTAATCCTTAGTCCCAATCATAATTCCTTAATCTCTAATCCCAACTCACTAATCTATAATGCCTAATCCTAATTCCCAAATCCTTAATAACTAATCTCTAATTCGTAATCTCTAAACCCTAATCGCTAATCCCTTTTCTCTAATCCATAATCCTTAATCCTAAATCTTTAATCTTTAATAATTAAACCTTAATCCCTCATCCCGAATCATTAATCTCTTCATCCCTAATCCTTAGTCCCTAATTTGTCATCCTTAATCCCTCGTCCCTATCACTTATTCCCAAATCCCTATTTCTTAATTTGTGATCCTTAATTCTTATACCCTAATCCCTAACTGCTAATCCATAATCCCTAATGCCTGATCTCTAATGCCAAATACCTAATCCCTCCCTCCATAATCCCTAATTCCTAGTCCCTAATACCCACTCTCAAATCCCCAATCCCTTCCTCCCCGCATCCATAATCTATATTCCTAAATCCCGAATCCTTAATCTCAAATCCTAGTCCCTAATCCTAATTATAATTAGTTATTCTCTAATAAATAATCAATAATCCGTAACCTCTAATCCTAAATCCCAAATCTCGAATCACTAATCTAAAATAATAAATCCCTAATCTAAAATTCTCATTCCTAAATCTTTAATCTACAATCCTTAGTAATTAATCCCTTAATCTTGAGTACTTAATCTACAATCATTAATCATTAATCACTTCAGCACTAATCCCTAATTTTTAATCACTATTTCATATTCCTTAATCCTTATTCTGTAAATGTTAATCCGTAATCCCTAATCCATGATCTCTAAACCCTTTTCCTAATCCTTAATACTGAATACCTAATCAATAATCCCTCATTCCTTAATCCCTAATCCTTAATCCCTAACCCCTAATCCCTAATCCATCTCTTCTTCCTCTCTTTCTTCTTTTTCTTCCTCTTCTTCTTCCCCTTCTTCTAATTCCCCTTCTTCTTCTTCTTCCTCATCTTCTTCTCCTTTTTCCTCCTCTTCCTTATCATCTTCCTCTTCTTCATCTCCATCTTCCCCTTCTTCTATTTCTTCTTCTTCTTCTTCTTCTTCTTCTTCTTCTTTTACTTCTTCCTCTTCTTCTTCTTCTTCTTCTTCTTCTTCTTCTTTCTACTTCTTCTTCTTCCTCTTCTTCTTCTTCTTCTTCTTCTTCTTCTTCTTTTACTTTTTCTTCCTCCTCTTCTTCTTCTTCTTTCTCTTCCTTTTCTTCTTTTTCTTCTTAGTCTTTTCTTGTTCTTCTTCTTTCTCTTCTTCTTCTTCTTCTTCTTCTTCTTCTTCTTCTTCTATTTCTTTTTCTTTTTCCTTTTATTCTTCTTCTTCTTCTTCTCCTTGTCCTTCTTCTTCTCGTTACCCTCTTTCTTTTTTTCCTTCTTTTTTCCTTCTCCTTCTCCTTCTCGATCTCTTTCCCCTTCTACTTCTCCTTCTCCTCCTCCTTCTCCATGTCCTCCTCCTTCTCCTTCTCCTTCTTCTTCTTCTTTTGTTTCTTCTTTCTTCTTTCTTCTGTCTTCTTCCTTCTTCATTCCACTTTCCTTCTTCCTTCTTTCTTCTTTATTCTTTCTTCTTTATTCTTTATTCTTCCTCTTCCTCTTCTTCTTCTTCTTCTTCTTCTTCTTCTTCTTCTTCTACTTTTTTCTCTTTTTCTTCCTCTACTTCTTCTTCCTTGTTCCTTGTTCCAGTTCTTCTTCCTCCTCTTTTTCCATAATTCCTAATCCTAATCCGTACTCCCTGATCAATAAGCCTTAATCCTTAAACCCTAGTCTTTAATTGTTAATCCATAATCTCTAATTTTTAATCCTTAATTTCTAATCTATAATGCCTAATACATAATCCACTCTTCCTATCTTTAATCCCTAATAACCATAATCTCTAATCCAAAATCCCTTCCTCTCTAATGCATAATTTGTATTCCCTAGTCCTTAACCCCTAATCGCTTCCTCCATAATCCCTAATCTCTAATCCCTAACACTAATTCCTAAACCTTAATCTCTAATTCCAAACTCACAAAACCTGAACCCCTAATCCCTCCCTCCCTAATCATTAATTCGTATTCCATGATACCTAATCCTTAGTAAGTCATTCCTTAATCCTTAATCCCTAATCCCTGATCCCTAATTTGTCTCTTCTACTTCTACTTATTCTACTTCTTCTTCCTCCTCTTCTTCTTCTTCCTCTTCTTCTTCTTCTTCTTCCTCTTCTTCTTCTTCTTCTTCTTCTTTCTCATCTTCCTCTTCTTCTTCTTCTTCTTCTTCTTTCTCATCTTCCTCTTCTTCTTCTTCTTCTTCCACTTCTTCCTCATCTTCCTCTTCTACTTTCTACTTCTACTTCCACCTCTTCTTCTTCTTCTTCATCCACTTCTTCCTTTTTTTCTTCTTCTTCTTCTTGTTCTTTTAAGTCTCCTCTTCTTCCACTTCTTTTTTCATCCTTTTCTTCTTATTCTACTTCTTCTACTTCTTCTTCTTCTTCCTCTTCTTCTTCTCTTCTTCTTCCTCTACTTGTTCTTCTTCAACTTCTTCTTCTTCTTCTTCTTCTCCTCTTCTTCTTCTTCACCATCATCCTCTTCTATTTCTTCTTCTTCTTCTTCTTCTTCTCCTTCTCTTTCTTCTTCTACTTCTTCTTTTTTGACTTCTTGTTCTTCATTTTGTTATTCTCTTTTCTTTTTCTTCTGCTTCAACTTCTTCTTCTTCTTCTTCTTCTTATTGTTCCTATTCTTCTTCATCTTTTTCTTTCTCTATTCTTGTTCATAGTCTTTTTCTTCTTCATCTTCCTCTTCTTCTCCTTCTTCTTCCTCTTCTTCTTCTCCTTCTTCTTCTTCTTCTTCTTCTTCCACTTCTTGTTTTTCTTCTTCTTCTTCCTCTTCTACTACTACTACTTCTTCTCTTCTTCTATGTCTCTTCTTCTTCCTCTTCATCTTTTTTCCTCTTCTTCTTCTTCTTCCTCCTCTTCTTCATGTACTTGTTCTTCTTCTTTTTCTTCTACTTTTCTTCCTCTTCGTTTTCCTCTACTATTTCTTCTTCTTCTTCTTCTTCTTTTCTTTATTATTCTTCTTCTTCCCTTCTTCTTCTTTTTCTTCTTCACTTCTGCTTCTTCTTCTTCTTCAACTTCTTCTTCTTCTTCTCATTCTTCTTCTCCTTCTTCTTCTCATTTATTTCTTGTTCTTGTTGTTCTTCTTCTTCTCCTTCTTTATCTTTTTCTTCCTCTCTTCTTCTTGTTCTTCTTCTTTTTCTTCTTCATCTTTCTCTTCTTCTTCTTCCTCTTCTTGTTCTACTTTTCCTCTTCAACTTCTTCTTCTTCTTCTTCAACTTCTTCACCTTTTTCTTCTTCTTTTCTTCTTGCTCTTCTCCTCCTAATTCTTCTTCTTCTTCCCCTTCTTCATTTTCTTATTCTTCTTCTTCCTTCTTGCTTCTTCTTTTTCTTTTTCTTCTTCCTCTTCGTTTTCTTTTTCTTCTTCTTCTTCTTCCTCTTCTTATTCATCTTTTTCTTCTTCTTCTACTTCTTCCACTTATTCTTTTTCTTCTTCATCATCATCATCATCATCTTCTTCTTCTTCTTCTTCTTCTCCTTGTTCTTCTTCTTCTTCTTCCTCCTCCTTTTCTTCTTCTTCTCCTCCTCTTTCTTTGTATCCTTAATTCTTTTTCTCTTATCCCTACTCCTTAATCATACCCTCCCTAGCTTTTTATCTCTAAGTTTGTAATCCCTAATCGCTAATCCCTTATCTATATTCCTCAATCCTTAATATTTAATCCATCCTTAATTCATAATCCCTAATCCTTGATCTTAAATCTCTAATCCCTAATCTCTTAATCCTAACCTCTAATCCCTAAACCATAACCTCTAATGCTTAATCCCTATCTATAATCCATAATCCTAAATCCTTTATTTTTAATCCCTAATCCATAATCCCTAAACTCTAATCCATAATACTTTATCCCTAATCTCTGATCTATAATCCTATATCATAAATCCCTAATCACTAATCTCTTGTCATTTATCCCTAATCTATATTTTCTAATCCATAATTCAAAATCATAAATCTCTATTCTTTAATCCTTAGTATATAATCTCTTAACTCTTAATCTTTAATCCCAATCGTTAATCATTAATCCCTTCATCCCTAATCCTTAACTCTAATCCCTAGTCCTTAATCCTTTCTCTTTATTACTTATACCTTAATCCTTACTCCTTAATCCTTAATCTTTAATCATTAAACCATAATCTCTAATCCCTAATTGATAATCCCTAATAATTAATTTTTAATCACTAATCTATAATATCTAATCCTTAGTCCCTAACACTTAATCCCATACCCTCCTTCCTTAATACCTAATCCCTAATCCCTAACTTCTAATCCTTAACCTATAATCCACCTAATCTCTCTCTTCTTCTTCTTCTTCTCCTTCTTCTTCTTTGTTTTCCTCTTCTTCTTCTTCCTCATCTTCCTTATGTTTCTCTCTTTTTTCTTCTTCTTCATCATCATCATCATCATCTTCGTCTTCTTCTTGTTGTTCTTCTTGTTTGTCTTCTTCTTCCTCTTCTTCTTCTTCTTCTTCTTCTTCTACTTCTTCTTCCACACCCCCTTCTCCTCCTTTTTCTTTATTTTCTTCTATTTTTGTAATTGTTCTTTCTCTTCCACTTCTTCCTCATCTTACTCTTCTTCTTCTTCATCTTCTTCTTCCTTTTACCCTTTGTCTTCTTTTTCTCCTTCTTTTTCTTTTTCTATTTCTTCTTCTTCTATTACTACTTCTTCTTCTTCCACTTCTTTCTCTTCTTCTTCTTTCTTCTTTCTTCTTTCTCCTTCCTTCTTCCTTCATGCTTCTTCCTTCAACCTTCCTTCTTCCCTTCTTTCTTCTTCTTTCTACTTTACTCTTTTTATTTTCTTCTTTATTTTTCCTCTTCTTTTTCTTCTACAACTTTTTCCTCTTCTTCTCCCCTTTTTCATCTTCTATCTTCCTCTTTCCACTTCGTATCCTCATCTTCTTCCCCAATTTCAAATCCCTACTTCCTAACCTATAATTCTTAATCTCTAAACCCTAATCCCTACCCTAATCCCTATTTAATAATCAAAAATCCCTGCTCTATAATCCCTAACCACTAAACTATAATGCCTAATACTTTATCTCTCCCTCCCCAATCCCTAATCGATAATCCATAATACCTAATCTCTAATCCCAAATCCCTCCCTCCCTATCCCATAGTCAGTACTCCCTAATTTTGTATCTCTAATCTCTGACTCCTTAATCCCTAATCCCTAACCCACACTCAATAATCCTAAACCGTAATCCATAATTATTATCAAATCCTAATCCTTAATCCCTTGCTCCCCAATCTTTAATCCATATTCCTCGATACCTAATCCTAAACCTTCATTCCTTAATCCTAATCCCTAACCACTAATCCGTAATCCATCTCTTATTCCTCCTCCTCTTCTTCTTCTTTTTCCTCTTCTTCTTTTCTTCCCTTTCTTCTTCATCTTCTTCTTCTTCCTTATCTTTGTCTTCTTCTTCTTCCTCTTCTTCCTCATCTTCCTCTTCTTCTTCTTCTTCTTCCACTTCTTCTTTTTCTTCTTCTTCTTCCTCCTCCTCTTCTTCTTCTTCTACTTCTTCTTTTTCTTCCTCTTCTTGTACTACATCTATGCTGCTTCCTCTTCTTCTTTTTCCACTTCTTCTACTTTTTCTTCTTCTTCTTCTTCTTCTTCCTCTTCTTCTTCCTCTATTTGTTCTTCTTCTTTTTTCTCTTCCTCTTCTATTTCTTCGTCCTCCTTTTCCTTCTTCATCTTCTTCTGTTTCTTCTTCTTCCACTTCATCTTGTTCTTCTTCATTTTTTTCTTCCTTTCATCTTCTTCTTCTTCTTCTTCTTCTTCTTCTTTTCCTCATCATCTTCAACTTCTTCATTATCATGATCATCATCATCATCATCATCCTCTTCAACTTCTTGGCCTTCTTCTTCTTCTTCTTCCTCTTACTCTTCTCCTTCTCACTCTTCTTCTTCTTCTTCTTCTTTCTTTCTCTTCTTCTTCTTCTTCCTCTTCTTCTTCTTCTTCCTCCTCTTCTTCTTTTTCTTCTTCTTCTTCTTTTTACTTTTTTCCTTCTTATTCTACTTCTAATTCTTCATCATCTTCTTTTTCTTGTTTCTCTTCTTCTTCTTCTTTTACCTCTTCTCCATCATCTTCTTCTTCTTTTTCTTCTACTTCTTCCTCTTCTTCTTTGTCTTCCTCTTCTTTTTCTTCTTCTTTTTCATCATCTTCTTTTTTTTCTTCTTCTTCTCCTTGTTCGTCTTCTTCCTCCTCTGCCTCTTCTTCTTCTCCTTTTTCTTAATAATTCTTAATCCTCATCCTCTAATCCCTACTCCTTAATCCCTATCTCCCTAATCTCTTAACCTTAGGAAATCCCTAATCCATGCCTCCCTAATCACTAATCTATAATCTCTATTCCCTTATCCCTAAAGCTTAATCCTTAAATCCTAATTTATATTTAATCCATAACGCCTAATTCTTAATCCTTAATCTCTAATTCCTAAACCCTAATCTCGAATACCTAATCCCTAATCCCTAATCTCTAATCAATAATCCAATAATAATGAAGCACTAATTTCTAATCCCTAATCCTAAAACTCTAATTGCTAATACCTGATCCTTAATCTCTAATCTCTAATCTATATTCTATACTCCTTAATCCATAATCTCTAATCCTTGATTACTAATCCTTAATTCCTAAACACTATTCCTTGATCACTTAATCCATAATCTCTAATCTATAATCTTGAATCCAAAATCAATAATCACAAATCTCAAATCCTTAATCCCTAATCCTTATTCCTTAATCCATAATCCTAAATCCTAAAACCCTAATTACCAATCCTTAATAATTAATCCCTTAATCCTAAATCTTAATCCCTAATCCCTAATCATTGATCCCTTCATCCTCATAACCTTAATTCGTAATCCTTAGGCTTTAAACCCTTATTCTTATTACTTATTTCTTTATCTTTACTCTTTAATCCCTAATCCTTAATCCTGAAACCTTAATCCTTAATCCCTAATTAGTAATCTTTAATAAAAACTTTTTAATCCTTAATCCATAATTCCTAACAACTAATCCCATATCCCACCATTTTTAATCCTTAATCACTAATTCTTAACCCTTAATCCTTAATCGCTAATCCTTTTCTTCTTCTTTTTCTTCTACTTCTTCATTCTTCCACTTCTTCTTCCTCTTTTTCTCCCTCAATCCCTAATCCTACTCCCTAATCCATAATCCTTAATCCCTAAACCCAAATCCCTAGTTGCTAATCCATAATCTCGGATCTTTAATCCCTAATTCGTAATCTATAATGGCTAATATCAAATCCCTACATCCTTAATCCACAATCTCTAATCACTTATACCTTATCTTTAATCCCCAATCCCTCCCTCAATCCGTAATCCATATTCCTTAATCCCTAATCCCACTTTTTGTAATCTCGTCCTCCTTAATCCCTAATTCATAATCCATAATACCTAATCACAAATCCCTAAACCTTAATCCCTAATTATTAACTCACAAATCCCTAATTCATAATCCCTAATCCCTCCCTCATTAATGTTTAATCAACATTCTTTGATACCTAATCTCTAATCCTTTTTTCCATAATCTCTAATCCCTAATCTCTAATTCATAATCCATAACAGTTGATCCGTAATCTATTTCTTTTTCCACTTCTTCCACTTCTTCTTCTTCTTCCTCTTCTTCTTCTTCTTCCTCCTCTTCTTCTTCTTCTATATCTTCATCTTCTTCTACTTTCTTTTCTTCCTCTTCTTTTTCATCATCTTCCTCTTCCTCCTCTTCTTCTTCTTCATGTTTTTCTTCTTCTCTTCTTGTTGTTCTTCTTCTTTTTCTTCTTCACCTTCCTCTTTTTCTTCTTCTTCTTCCTATTCTTCTTTTTGCTCTTCATCTTCCTCTTCTTCTCCTTCTTCTTCAGCTTTTCACCTTCTCCTTCTTCTTCTTCTTCTTACTCTTCTCCTTCTCTTTCTTCTTCTTCATTTTCTTATTCTTCATCTTCTTCTTCTTCCTCTTCTTCTTTTTCCTCCTCTTCTTCTTTTTCTTCTACTACTTCTTCTTCTTCTTCCTCATTTTCTTCTTCTTCTTCTTCTTCCTCTTCTTCTTCAAGTTCTTTTTCTTCTTCTTCTTCTTCATCATCATCATTATCATCTTCTTCTTCTTCTTCTTCTTCCTCATCTTCTTCTTCTTCTCCTTCTTCTTTGTAATCCTTAATCCTTATTCCCTTATCCCTACTCTTTAATTCCACCCTCCCTAGCCCCATATCCCTAAATTTGTAAACCCTAATCACTAATCGCTTATCCTTATTCCTTAACCCCTAATCCTTAATCATTAATCTCTAATCCCTAATCTCTAACCCTTAATCTATAATCACTAAGTTGTAATCAATAATACCTCATCTTTAATCCTTAACTCCTAATCAATAATGCATAATCCTGAATTCTTAATCTCTAATCCCTAATCCTTAATCTTTAATTCTTAATCCTTAAACCTTAATCCTTAATACCTGATCCCTAATCTCTAATCCATAATCTTGAATCCCAAATCCATAATCATTAATCTCTAATCCTTTATCCTTAATCTTTTTTTCCTAACTTATATCCAAAATCCTAAAATCTTAATCTCCAATCTTTACCAAGTAATCCATTAATCCTTAATCTCTAATCCATAATCATTAATCCCTTCATCCCTAATCCTTAACTATAATCCTTAAACCTAATCCTTAGTCTTAATACTTTA
Source organism: Vanilla planifolia (assembly GCA_023846275.1). Lineage (NCBI taxonomy): Eukaryota > Viridiplantae > Streptophyta > Magnoliopsida > Asparagales > Orchidaceae > Vanilla > Vanilla planifolia. Next base: position 19,613 of record JAIUJO010001593.1, on the reverse strand, counting down.
TCCCTACAACTTATTAGTATTTTCTCCATAATAGTATTTTCTCCATAATCGCTACTTCTTAATCATTAAACCCTAATCCCTAATCCCTAATTGATAATCCTTAATCCTTAATTTTTTAATCTCTAATCTATAATTACTAATCCAAATCCCTATCTACTAATCCTATATCCCTCGCTCCTTGTCATTAATCCATAAACCCTAACTTGAAATCCTTAATCCTTAATCCTTAATCCATCTCTTCTTCCTCTTCTTCCTCTCTTTCTTCTTCTTCTTACTCTTCTCCTTCTTCTTCTTCCACTTCTTCTTCTTCCTCCTCTTCTTCTTCTTCCTCATCTTATTCATCTTACTCTTCTTCTTCTTCTTCTTCTATTATTTCTTCTCCTTCTTCTTCTTCTTCATCATCATTATCTTCCTCTTCTTCTTCTTCTTCTTCTTCTTCTTCTTCTTCCTCTTCTTCATCTGCTTCTCCCTCTTTTACTTCTTCCTCCTCTTCTTCCCCTTCTTATTTTTCTCCATTTCTTCTTTTCATGTCATTCTTCTTCCTCTTCTTCTACCACTTCTACCTCTTCCTCATCATACTCTTCTTCTTCATCATCATCATCATCTTCTTCTTCTTCTTCCTCAGATTTTTCTTCGTCCTTTTCTTCTTGTTCTTCTTCTTCTTCTTCCTCTTCTTCTATTTCTTCTTCTTCTTCTTCTTCTTCTTCTTCTGCTCCTTCTCCTTCTCCATCTCCTTATCTTTCTCATTCTCCTCCGTCTTTTTCTCTTTCTCCTTGTCCTTCACCTTCTCCTTCTCCTTCACCATCTCCTTCTCCTTCTCCTTCTCTTTGTCCTCCTCTTTCTCTATGTCCTTCCTTTTCTCCTCCTTTGTCTTTTTCTTCTTCTTCTTCTTCTTCTTCTTCTTCTTTCTTCTTTCTTCTTTCTGCTTTCTTTTTTCTTCGTCCTTTTTTCTTCTTCCTTCCACCTTCCTTCTTTCTTCTCCCTTCTTCTTTCTTCCTTCTTCTTTCTTATTTATTCTTTCTTATTTCTACTTTATTCTTCCTCCCTTTCTTCCTCTTCTTCTTCTTCTACAACTTTTTCCTCTTGTTCATCCTTCTTGCACTTCTTCTTCCTCATCTTCTTCCCTAATCCCTAATGCCTACTTCCTAGTCCATAACCTTTAAGCCTTAAACTATAATGCCTAATACCTAATCCCTCCCTCTCTAATCCCCAATCTATAATCCCTAATACCTAATCTCTAATCCCCAATCCCTCCCTCCCTAACCCATAATCTGTATTCCCTAATCCCAAATCTCTAATCCCTCCCTAATTAATCTTTAATCTCTAATCCCTAACCCATAATCTTTAATCCCTAAACCTTTATCCCTAATTGCAAACTCCCAAATCCCTAATATTTATCTCCTTAATCTTTAGTCTGTATTCCCAAATACATAACCCCAAATCATTCATTCCTTAATCCTTAATCTCTAATCCCTAACCACTGATCCCTAATCCTTTTCCTCTTCTACTACTTCTTCCTCCTCCTTCCCTTCTTCTTCTTCTTCGTTATCTTCATCTCCTTTTTCTTCCTCTTCTTTCGCATCTTCGTCTTCTTCTTCTTCTTCTTCTTAATCCTCTTCTTCTTCTTTTTCTTCTTCTTCCACTTCTTCTTCTTCTTCTTCTTTTCTTCTTCTATTACTTCTGCATCTTTACTTTTTCCTATTCCACTTTTTCCTCTTCTTATTCTTCTTCTTTTTCTTCTTGTTCTTGTTCTTCTTCCGCTTCTTCTTCCTCAACTTTTTCTTCTTCTTCTTCTTCTTTTTTCGCTTCTATTTTTTCGTTTTCTTCTTCTTCTTCTTCTTCTTCTTCCTTTTCTTCCTCACCATCCTCTTCTTCTTCATCTTTTTAATCTTCTTCTTCTTCTTCCACTTCTTCTTCTTCTTCTTCTTCTTCTTCCTTTTCTTCTTTTTCTTCTTCCACATCTTCCTCTTCTTCTTTTTCCTCTTCTTCTTCTTCTTCTTCTTCTTCTTCTTTTTCTTCTTCTTCTTTTTCTTCTTCTTCTTCCTCTACTTGTTCTTCTTCTTCTTCTTCTTCTTCTTCTTCTCCTTCTTCTTCCTCCTCTATTTCTTCTCCTTCTTATTCTTCTTCTTCTTCTTCTTCTCTTCCTCCTCTTTCTTCTTCTTCTTCTTCTCTTCCACCTTCTCCTTCTTCTTTTCTTCTTCTTCTTCTTCCTCTATTTCTTCTTCTTCTTCTTCCACTTTGTCTTCTTCTTCTACTTCTTCATCTTTTTCTTCCTCCTCTTCTTCTTCTTCTTCTTCCACTCTTTCTTCTTCTTCTTCAACTTCTTCACCTTCTTCTTCTTCTTCTTCTTCTTCTTCCTCTTACTCTTCTCCTTCTCATTCTTCTTATTCATCTTCTTCTTCTTCTTCTTCTTTCTCTTCCTCCTCTTTTTCTTCTTTTTTTCTTATCCCTCCTCTTCTTCTTCTTCTTCTTCTTTATTCTTCTTCTTCTTCTTACTCTTCTCACCCTTCTCTTTCTTATTCTTCTTATTCTTCTTCTTCTTCTTCTACTTCTTCTTCTTCCTCTGCTTCTTCTTTTTCTTCTTCTCCCTCCTCTTCTTCTTTTCCTTCTTCTTCTTCTTCTTCTTCCTTATTTTCTTCTTCTTCTTTTGCTTGCTCTTCCTTTTCGTCATTCTCTTCTTCTTCTTCTTCTTCTTCTTCTTCTTCTTCTCCTTGTTATGATTCTTCTTCTTCTACCTCCTCCTCTTCTTCTTCACCTTCTTCTTCTTAATCCTTAATCCATATTCCCTAATCCTTACTCCTTTACCCCTCCCTCCATATTCTCTCATCCCTAAATTTGTAATATCTAATCTATGCCTTTCTAATCACTAATCCCTAATCTCTATTCTTTAATCCCCAAACCCTAATCCTTAAACCCTAATTTTTAACCCATCCTTAATCCATAAACCTTAATCCTTAATCACTAATATCTAATCCTTTGTCTCTAAACCGAAATCCCTAATCTTTAGTACCTAATCCCTATTCCCTAATCTATAGTCCATAATGTCGAATCCCGAATTTCTAATTCCTAATCCCTAACCCTAAATACCTAATACTTAAACCTTAAGCCTTAAAACTTGATCCCTAATCTCTAATCCCTAATCTATATTCCAAATTCCTTAATCCATAATCTCTAGTCCCTTTTCCCTAATCCTTAATTCTTAATCCCTAATCCTTTATTCCTAATCTCTAATCTTAATCCTAATCACTTAATCTCTACTCCCTAACCCTAATCTCTAATCCATAATCTTGAATCCTAAATCAATAACCACTAATCTCTAATTCTTAATCCCTCATCTCTATTCTTTAATCTATAATCCCAAATCCTAAAACCCTAATCACCAATCCTTAATAACTAAGCCCTTAATCCTTAATCCTTAAACCTCAATCCCTAATCATTAATCCCTTCATCCCTAATCCTTAACCTTAATTCGTAATCCTTAATTCTTAATCCATTATCCTATTACTTATTTCTTATTTCTTAATCCTTAATCCTTAATCCCTAATTGATAATCCATAATCCCTATTCCATAATCCCTAATCCATAATCCCAACACCAAATCCTATATCCCCCATTCTTAATCCTTAATCACTAATTCTTAACCTTAATCCTTAATCCCTAATCGTTTTCTTCTTCCTCTTCTTTTACGTCTTACTTCTTCAACTTCTTCTTCCTCCTCTTCTTCTACAATCCCTAATCTCTATTCACTAATCCATAATCCTTAATTTGTAAACTCTAATCCTAATTGCTAATTCATAATCTCTAATCGTTAAGCCTTAATCCCTAATCTATAATGCATAATATCTAATCCCTCCCTCCTTCATCCCTAATTCGTAATTCCTAAACCTAATATCTAATCCCAATCCCTCCTTACTCTTTAACCTTACTCTTCTTCTTCTTCTTCTTCTTCTTCTTACTCTACTCCTCATTCTTCTTCTTCTTCTTCTTCTACCTACCCAATCTCCTATCCTTGTCTTCTTTCTCTTACTACTTCTTCTTCTTCTCCTTCTTCTTCTTCTTTTTCCTCTTCTTCTTCATCTTCCTCTTCTTCTCCTTCTTCTTAATCTTCTTCTTCTTCTTCATCATCATCTTCTTCTCTTTATTCTCTTTCTTCTTCTTCTTCTTCTTTTTCTTCTTCCTCTTCTTCTTCTTTTTCTTCTTCCTCTTCTTCATTCTTCTACTTCTTCATAATCCATAAATCTATATTCTCTAAACCTTACTCCTTAATCCTTCCCTCCCTAATCTCTTATCCCTAAATTTTTAATCCATAGTCCAACCCTTCTAATCACTAATCCTAAAGCCTTATTCCCTAATCCCTAATCTCGAATCCCTAATCTCTAATCCAGCCTTAATCCGTAATCCCTAATCCTTAATCCCTAATCTTTAGTCCTTAAACCTTAATCTTTAACACATAATCCCTAATCCTTAATTCTTAATCAATATTTCATAAACTAAAATCTCTAATCCTTAATCCCTAATCCCTAATATATAATACTTAATACTCTTTCCTCTTATTCCTCATCCTCCACTTCTTCTTCTTCTTCTTCTTGTAGTTCTTCTTTTTTCATCATCTTCTTCTTCTACTTCATCTTCTTTCGCTTGCTATTCTTCTTCTTCTTCTTTTTCCCTTCACCTTCTTCTTCTTCTTCTTTTTCATTTTCTTGTTCTTCTTCTTCTTCTTCTTCTTCTACTTCTTCTTCTTCCTCTTTTTCTTCTTCCGTTTCCTCTCTTCTTTTTCTCTTTCTTCTTCTTTTTTCTTCTTCTTCTTCTACTTCTTCTTCTCTTCATCATCATCATCATCATCTTCTTTTTGTACTTCTATTTCTTCCTCTTCTTCTTCTTCTTCTTTTTCTCCTTCATCTACTCCTTCTTCTTCTCTTCTTTCTCCTTCTTCTTCTCCTTCTCCTTCTCCTTCCCCATCACCTTCTCCATCTCGTTCTCCTTCTCCATCTACTTCTTAATCTCCTTTTTTCTTCTTCTTCTCCTTTTTCTCCTCCTTCTACTTGTTCTTCTTCTTCCTCTTCTTCTTTAATTTTCTTTCTTTTTTTCTTTCTTCTTTCATCTTCCTTTCTTCCTTCCTGCTTCTTCCTTCCACCTTGCTACATTCTTTTTTCTTTCTTCTTCTTTCTTCGTTCTTTTTTCTTCTTTCTTCTTTTTTCTTCCTCTTCTTCTTCCATTTCTTTTTCTTGTTCTTTTTCCTCTTCTTTTTCCTCTTTTTTTCTTCTTCTTCCTTCTAACTTTTGCTTTCTTCCATCTTTCTTCTTCTTTCTTCCTTCTTCACCTTCTTCGTTACTCCTTTCTTCCTTCTTCCTGTTCCTTTATACCTATATCCTAACCTTGAATCCTTAATCCATAATCCCAGATCAATCCTTATTCCCTAATCATTAATCCTTAATTTATAATCTCTCAACCCTAATCACTAGTACTTAATTCCTAATCCTTAACCTATAATCTATAATCCATAATCTCTAACCTCTAATCTTTAATCCATAATCTCTATTCCCTAATTTTTAAACCCTAGTCCCCAATTCCTAATTATTACAACCCTTAACTCCTGATCTATAATATAATTCTTAATCTCGAATCTCTAATCCTGAATCTCTTATTCCTAATCTTGATCCTAACCCTTAATCTCTAACACTTAATCCTACATCTCTAATCCTAACTCACTAACCTTTAATTCATAATTCTATTCATTAATCTATGATCCTTAATCCCAAATTCCTAATCTCTAATAATTAATCCCATAATCCTTAATCCTTAATCATTAATCTCTTCATCACTAATCTTTAATCCCTAATCCTTAATCTTTAATCCCTTAATTCTAGTTTCTTATTCCCTAATGCTAACTCATTAATCTATAATCCTTAATGTATAAAACCTAATCTCTAATTACTAATCCATAATACTTATTGCCTAATACCTAATCCCTCCATCCCTAATCCCTAACGACCAATCCCTAACACCTCTCTAATCCCTAATCCTTACCTCTCAAATCTATAATCCATATTTCCTAAACCCTAATCACTCCCTCCTTAATCTGTAATCCTAATGCCTAACCCCTAATCCCTAATCCATTTCTTCATCTCTTCTTCTTCTTCTTCCACTTCTTCAACTTCTTCTTCGTCTTTTGTTTCTTCTTCCTTATTTTCTTCTTCTTCTTCTCCCTCTTCTTCCTCATCTTCCTCTTCCTCTTCTTCTTCTTCTTCTTCCTCTTCTTCTTCTTCTTCATCCTCTTCTTCTTTCATCTTCTTCTTCTTCTTCTTCCTCTTCTTCTTCTTCATCTTCATCTTCATCTTTATCATCATCATCTTCTTCTTCTTCTTCTTCTTCTTCTTCTTCTTCTTCCTCTTCTTCTTCTTACTCTTCTACTTCTTCTTCTTCTTCTCCTTCTTCTTCTCCTTCTTCTTCTCCTTCTTCTTCTTTTCTTGTTCTTCTTCTTCCACTTATTCTTCTTCTTTTTTTCCTTGTTCTTCTTCTCCTTCTACTTCTTCTTCTTCTTCTTCTTCTCCTTTTTTATCTTCTCCTTCTCTTTCTTCTTCTGCTTCTCCTTCTTCTTGTCTTTCTTCTTCTACTTCTCCTTCTCCTTCTTTGTGAGCCACTCCTTCTCCTTCTCTTTCTTCTTCTCTTTCTTCTTCTCAATCTCCTTCACCTTCCTCTTCTCCTTCTCCTTCTCCTTCTCCTTCATCTTCTCCACTATCTTCCCCTAATCCTCCTCCTTTTCTTTGTCCTTCTTCTTCAACTTCTTCTTCTTCCTTCTTTCTTCTTTCTTCTTTTTTCTTTCTTCTTCCTTTCTCCTTTTTCCATCTTCCTTCCTCCTTCCTTCTTCCTTCTTCATTCTTTCATCTTTCTTTTCTTTATTCTTTCTCTTCTACTTCCTCTTCTTCTTCTTCATCTTCTTCATCTTCATTGTCTCTTTCTTCAACTTCTTCTTCTCCTTCTTCTTCTACTTCTTCTTCTTCCTCCTCTTCTTCTTGCACTTGTTGTCTTCTTCTTCTCCTTCTTCTTTTCTTGTTCTTGTTCTTCCTCTTCTTCTTCGTCTTGTTGTTGTTCTTCTTCTTCTTCTACTTCTTCTTCTTCTTCTACTTCTTCTTCATCTTCTTCTTCCACTTTTTCTTCTTCTTCTTCTACTATTCCTTCTTCTTCTTCATCTTCTTCTTCTTTTTCTTCTTCTCCTACTTCTGCTTCTGCTTCTCCTTCTCCATCTCCTTCAACTTCCTCTTCTATTTCTCCTTCCCCTTCTCCTTCTCCTTTGCCTTGTCCTCCTCCTTCCCCTCATCCTGCTCCTTCTCCTTCTCCCTCTTCTTCTTCTTCGTTCTTTCTTCTTCCTTTTTTACTCTTTCTACTTTGTTCTTCCTCCTTCCTTCACCCTTTTACAATCTTCCTTCTTCTTTCCACTTTATTCTTCTTCTTCTTCTTCTTCTTCATCCCCATCTTCTTCTTCTTCTTCTTCATCTTCATCTTCTGCCTCATCTTCCTCTTCTGCCTCACCTTCTTCTTCTTCTTCTTCTTCCTCTATGTCTTCTTTTCTAGTTCTTCTCTTTCCTCTTCTTCTTCCTCTTGTGCTTCGTCTTCTTCTTCTTCTTCATCATTGTCATCATCTTCTTCTTCTATTTCTTCTTCTTTTTCTTCTTCTTCTTCTTTTTCTTCTTTTTCTTCTTCTTCCATTTCTCCTTCTTCTTGTCCTACTCTTTCTCCTTCTCATTCTCCTTCTCCTTCTCCTCTTCCTCCTCTATCTCCTAAGCCTTCTCCTTATCCTTCTCATTCTCCATCTCCTTCACCTTCCCCTTCTCCTTCTCCTTCTCCTTCACCTTCTCTTCATCATCTATCTCCTTTTCTTCTTCTTCTACTTCTTCCTTCTTTCTTATTTCTTCTTTCTTCTTTCTACTTTCTTCTTTATTCTTTATTCTTGTTTCTTCGTTCTTGCTTCTTCCTTCCTCCTCCCTTCTTCTTTCTTCCTTCTTTCTTCTTCTTCTTTATTCTTTCTCTTCTTCTTCCTCTTCTTCTTCTTCTTCTTCTTCTTCTTCTTCTTCTTCTTCCTCTTCTTCTTCCTTTTTCTTCCTTCTTCCCTCTTCCTTCTTCTTCCTTCCTTCATCTTCTTCTTTCTTTCTTCTTCCTTCTTCCTTCTCCCTAATCCTTAATTCTTAATGCCTAATCCATCCTTAATCGTTAATCCCTAACTACTAATCACAAACCTCTAATCCCCAAGCTCAAAACCTTCACCTCTAAAAACTAATCCCCAAACAATAATCAATAATTCCTAATCTTTAATCCAAAATATCTTATCCTTATTCACAAATGCCTAATCACTAAAAACTAATCCATTTTCAAATTCTAATCCTATTCCGTTAATCTCTAATCTTTAATCTTTAATACTTAATAAATAACCATAAATCATGCATCCCAAATCACTTATCTCAAATCCCTAAATCCCTAATCCCTATTCTCTAATCTCTAATCCTAAATCCCTAATCTCTAATACCTTAATCCTTAAAAATTAATCTTCTACTTCTTCTTCCTCCTCCTTTTCTTCTTCCTCTTCTTCTTCTTCTTCTATCTCAACTTCTTTTCCTCTTCTTCTTCTTCTTACTCTTTATCTTCTACCTCTTCTACATCCTGTTCTTCTTCTTCTTCTTCTTCCTTTTCTTCTTCTTCTTCCTCTTCGTCTTCTTCACCTTAGTCATCTTCTTCTACTCATCTTCCTCTTCTTCATCTTCTACTTCATCTTCTTCCACATCTTCTTCTTCCTCTGCATCTTCTTCCTCTTCCTCTTCTTCTTCTTCTTCTTCTTCTTCTTCCCCTTCTTCTTCTTCTTCTTCTTCTTCTTCTTCTTCTTCCTCTTTTTCTTCCTCTTCTTCTTCTTCTTCTTCCTATTCTTCTTCTTCTTCTTCTTCTTCTTCTTCCTCCTCCTCTTCTTTTTCTTCTTTTCTTCTTCTTCCTTTTCTTCTTCTTCTTCTATTTTTCTTCCACTTCTTCTTCTACTTGTTCTTCTTCTTCTTCTTCTTCTTCTATTTCCCCTTCTTCTTCCCTTCTTTTTCTTCTTCTTCTTCTTCTTCCCCTCCTCCTATTTCTTCGACTTCATCTTCTTCTTCAACTTCTTCTTTTTCTTCTTCTATTTCTTCTTCTTCTTCTTCTTCTCTTTTTCTTCCTCTTATTGTTTTTTGTTTTGTCTTCTTCTTCTTCTTCTGTTACTTCTTCTTCAAGTTCTTCTTCCCCTTTTTTCATCGTCTTCATCTTTTTCTTCTTCTTCTCTTACCTCTTTGACTTCTTCTTCTTCTTCTTCTTCTTCTTCTTCTACTTCTACTTCTTTTCTACTTCTTCTTCTCCTATTCCTCTGACTTCTTCTAATTCTTCTTCTTCTTCTCCTTCTTTATTTACTTCTTCTTCTTCTTCTTCCCCTTCTTCTTCTACTTCTTCTTATTCTTGTTCTTCTACTTCTTCTTACTTTTCTTCTTTTCCTTTTTCTTCTTATTCTTCTTCATCTTCTCCTTCCTCTTCCTCTTCTACTACATCTTCTTCTTCCTCTTCTTCTTCTTCTTCTTCTTCTACATCTTCATCTTCTTCATCTTCTTCT
>JAIUJO010001593.1:2500-5000 GCA_023846275.1 Vanilla planifolia | reverse complement strand
CCCCTTCTTTTTCTTCTTCTACCTCTTCCTCTTGTTCCTCATCTTATTCTTCTTCTTCTTCTTCTTCCTATTATTCTTCTTCGTCTTTTCTTCTTCTTCTTCTTCTTCTTTTAATTCTTCTATTTCTTCTTCTTTTTCTTCTTCCTCTTCTTGTTATGCTTCTTTTTCTGTTTATTTTTCTTCTTCTACTACTTCTTCTCCTTCTTGTTCTACTCCTATCTTCTTTCTCTTCTTCTTTTCCTCTTCTTCCCTATCTTCGTCCTCTTCTTGATCTTCCTAAACTTCTTCTTTTCCCTCTTCTTCTTTCTCGTCCCTTCTTTTTCGTCCACTTTTTCTTCTTCTTCATCCTCATCTTCTTCTTCTTCTTCATCCCATTCTCCTAATCTTCTTCTTCTTCTTTTTTTTCTTCTTCCTTTTTTTCTTTTTCTTATTCTTCTTCTTCTTCTTGCTCTTCTTCTTCTTCTTCTTCCTCTTCTTCTTCTTCTTCCTCTTCTTGCTCTTCTTCTTCTTCTTCTTCCTCTTCTTCTTCTTTTTCCTCTTCTTGCTCTTCTTCTTCTTCTTCTTCTTCTGCTTCTTCTTCTTCTCTTTTTATTCATCTTCTACTACTACTACCCCATCTCCTTCTTCTACTTCTACATCTTCAAAAACATCTTCTTCTTCTTCTTCTTCCTCCTCTTTTGCTTCTTCTTCTACTTCTTATTCTTCCTCTTCTTCTTCTTCCTCTTCTTCTTCCTCTTCTTCCTCTTCTTCTTCTTCCTCTTCTTCTTCTTCCCTCCTTCCTCTTGTCCTTCTATTTTTTCTTCTTCTTCTTCTTCTTCTTCTTCTTTTTCCTCTTCCTCTTCTTCTTTTTCTTTTTCTTCTTCTCCTTCTTCTTCTTCTTCTTCTCCTCCTCCTCCATTTTCTTCTTCTTCTTCCTCTTCATCTTCTTCTACCACATATTCTTCCTTTCCTCTACTTTTCTCTCTTCTTCCACTTCTTGTCCTTCCTATTCTTCTCTCTCTTCCTCTTCTTCTTTCTCTAGTCTTTTCTTCCTCTTCCTCTTCTTGTTCTTCATCTTCCTCCTAGTCTTCGTCTTTTTCTTCTTCCTATTCTACTCAACTTCCTCTTCTTCCTTATCTTCTTCTTTCTCTTCTTTTTCTTCCTCCTCATCTTCTTCTTCTACGTCTTCTTCTTCCCCTTCTTCTTCTCCTTCCTCTTCTTCTTTGTCCTCCTTTTCCTTCCCTTCTTCTTTTACTTCTTCACCTTCTACCTCTTCTTCTTCTTCTTCCTCTTCTTCTTCTTCTTCTTCTTCTTCTTCTCCTTCTTCTCTTCTTCTTCTCGTTCTTCTTCTTCTTCTTCTTCTTCTCCTCCTCCTTCTTCTTCTTCTCCATCTTCTTCTTCTTCTTCTTCCTCTTTATCTTTAACATGTTCTTCCTATTCTTCTGCTTCTTCCTCTTCTTTTACTTCTCCTTCTTTTTCTTCTTCAATTACTTCTTCTTCTTCTTCTTCTTCTTCTTCTTCTTCTCTTTCTTCTTTTTTTTCTTCTTGTTCTTTTTCTTCTTGCCCCTCTTCTACTTCTTCTTCTTCTTCTTCTTCTTCTTTATATTATTATTATTATTTTTATAGTTATTATTATAATAATCATTTTTTTCTTTTTCCTTTTCTTCTTCTTCTTCTTGTTCTTCTTCTACTTCTTTTTCCTCTTCTTCTTTTTCCTCTTCTTCTATAATCCTTATAAAGTAATCCTTAATCCCCTCAAGTATCATTTTTCCTCAATCCATGATTCGTCTTCTTCTCGTTCTTTATCATCATCTTCTTCTTCTTCTTCTTCTCCCAGTTTTTGTATTTCTTCTTCTTCTTCACCTACTTCTTCTCCTTATTCTTCTACTTCTTCATAAAATTCCTTTTCTTCTTCTTCTTCGTCTACTTCTTATTCTTCCTCTTCTTCCTCTTCTTTTTCTTCTTCTACCTCTTCCTCTTGAAACTCCTCTTATTCTTCTTCTTCTTCTTCTTCCTATTATTCTTCTTCGTCTTTTCTTCTTCTTCTTCTTCTTCTTTTAATTCTTCTATTTCTTCTTCTTTTTCTTCTTCCTCTTCTTGTTATACTTCTTCTTCTTTTTATTTTTCTTCTTCTACTACTTCTTCTCCTTCTTGTTCTACTCCTATCTTCTTTCTCTTCTTCTTTTCTCTTCTTCCCTATCTTCGTCCTGTTCTTGTTCTTCCTAAACTTCTTCTTTTCCCTCTTCTTCTTTCTCTTCCCTTCTTTTTCGTCCTCTTTTTCTTCTTCTTTATCCTCATCTTCTTCTTCTTCTTCATCCCATTCTCCTAATCTTCTTCTTTTTTTTCTTCTTTCTTTTTTTCTTCTTCTTATTCTTCTTCTTCTTCTTGCTCTTCTTCTTCTTCTTCTTCCTCTTCTTCTTCTTCTTCCTCTTCTTGCTCTTCTTCTTCTTCTCTTCTCTTTTTATTCTTCTTCTACTACTACTACCCCATCTCCTTCGTCTACTTCTACATCATCAAAAAC